>JAQFZX010000030.1:0-135222 GCA_034682405.1 Hydroisotoma schaefferi | reverse complement strand
AATGCTGTGAAAATAAAATTCTACGCACAATGGCGACAGGAGAGTTAAATTAGAGGATGGGGAAATGTCCGTGAAAAATGTTGAAGACGGTAGCCAACCAGCAATTAATAATAATAACAATAATATAGAATGTTTCTATGAACGTTGATCGTTCTACCAAATTAAATGATCATACCAATATTTAAACTACCGAATCAAGTCAGCCAAGAGCCAACCCTTCCTTAAATTAAATAATAAGGGTCAAATTTAGTGCCGACAGGTTACAAAAGAATTAAACACCAAACCAAACCACTATTAATATTAATTCAATCATAAATACTTTAAAACCCGTGTAGTAATATAACGAATGACTAATTATTCTGTCATGCATGCACGGCATTATCATGAATGAGGCTTCAGTTTAAATGTTTTAAATTAACGGTTGGTTAGTTTCAAAAAGACGAAAAACTTTTAAGTCAGTTAGGCATGGTCAACAATACATTTGGATTTGCAGTTACTTGTATCTCATATCTCTTTCTCTTATCATGTACGTACCTTCATTTGGCGTAGTGCGCTTGTCCTATTAGGTGATTAAAATCACAACTGGCCATACTGGCCCATAGCATTATGATTACCATTCCACGCATGCGAAATATTAAAATTTCGAATGCCAGAGAAGAACTTAATGAAGTGGCACGAATTCTTTTTGCTTTAACATTAAGACTACCTTATAAAACCCGAGGAAAGTATAATAAAAACTACTAATAGTATAATTAATAAAAATTAGGGTAGCAGTAATTGCTTCACTTGTCAACAGATTGTAGGAATCTGACTGAAGTAGCTTCTCATTCTTCTTCTGAAGATAATTCAGTTCAGTTCAGAGATCAAAAAGAAAAACACCATCGAAGTGAAAGACCTTTGCCATTAATCCCTCCTTGAAAAATAATTACTACGGGAAAGAAACGGTATCACTTTCTTTTTCCACCAATAGCAGTCTATCACAGCTTTAATACATCATCCTTATCTCTTCAATGAAATTTTTTTCAGATTAAAGTCAAAATTCGTATGTTAGAGTGAACAAGCTCATAAGACGACAGTACTGAACTGCAACACTTTTTGCAACTCTACCTGCCTACAAGCCCAACTACTACTATGCGAAGTAACGACTCATTTTATATCACCGACTCTGTCTTCAAGACTAAGAGTGAAATCTTGTTATTTATTACACGTTGAAAGACATACTGCTTTTGTTTTGAGTCGCAATTGCACATGCTACGACAAGACCAGTAAATTGCGATATAATCTAGTAATATCAATTTTTGCACTTCGCAAAGTGGAAGTTTCAAGAAAACGTAAAGCTCGAAGGTTACTGAAACATAAACTAACCCAAGTGGGCCCCGCATCATTTCCTTCTTCTTCACCACTTTGCAAGTGCTGCATCAATCCCTGAGGCGGCATCGGCGGTGGAGCTAGTGGAGGGCCTCCACCTCCAGCACTGCTTGCTCGACTTTCTGAAAATAAATACAAAAAGTGAATTCTGGTATAGTGTGTTTCATTCATCTGTCCTACGTTTTGGATAACACAAATTTTAATATCAGAATAAAATAGCAGCCAAGAAAGTATTGTCATTATTTATCAAACGGTAATTCCTGGTTTTCATCATATGTAATATGCACTCTTACTACTCACAATGCGTTGAGAAAATCTTTAATTGTTACAAACCTCCAACACCGTTGTCTTGTTCCATAAGACTTTGATTCATGCCATTTGGTGGTCCTTGATTTTGATTTTCTCGTGGACCTGGGCCCATTCCTCCACCATCTCCGCCCATGCGGTTATTGCCTCCATAGCCACCACCAAAGCCACCCATTCTATCCATTCGCTGTTCCCATTGCATCTTTTGTCTCTCTTGATCGATTTCTCGTTGTCTCAGCTCTAAATTTGCAAGCAACTAATATATTGAACAAATCTCCCCATTCAGTAAATCTACAAGGTATTTGGATGGTAAAGCAACTCACGCTGTCGCAGCATTTCCGTCTCATAATCGTATCGAGCCATTTCCATTTTAGTCTGGAGTTTCTCAAGATCTCTAACCATTTCTTCTTTCAGCGCCTTCTCTTTTTCCTGGTATTCTTGAATAAGTGACTTCCATTTAGTAGCATAATCATGCTCAAATGAACCATCTTCAGCTACTCGTGGACCAAGCTGCAAATAATATTAATATGAAAGATGAAAGCCTATCATAGTAAAATATTTACTCTTTATATTCTTATGTAAAATCAGAACTAAATAAAATAGCAGCCATGAATAGCATTTTCATAATATTCAAACGGTAATTCCTTGTTATCATCATGTTAAATCAATTTAATAATAATTGAAGATTTGATATACTATGATTTACCTCTCGAGCTTTGTAGTACACCAGCTCTCTATCTCTTCCGTGCTCTCGTTTCGGCATATTTACTTCTAGTAAGCCTTCGTCAACTTCATACATGTCTCCCATATCAGTGACGACTGGTCTTAGTTCTGAAGTCAGAAAGTAACACTTATCAGTGCAGAACTTGTGTGCAGCAAGAGCATTGTTTTTTCTAGTGAAATCCACAATCCCTTCTCCCAAAGATTTCCCTTTCTCGTCTACAAATACGAGTGCCCGTTCAATCTAAATATTCATAATAATTTTTGATCCCGTCAATTATATCCATATCCAATGTAATAATTCCTCAACTCAATAATTACAAACTAATTAACTAAATAAATACCTCTCCGAATATAGAGAACGCCAGTTCCAGCAATTCATTGCTGACCATTGGAGAAAGATTTTTCACCTTCACGCGCACTGTAGCCGGAGCAAACCTAACTTTTATAGGCCGTCCCTTAAGCTGCTTCTGATCCAACTCAGATCGTGCTCTTTCCGCATTGGTTCTAAAATCCTACCCAATTGAAAAATACCCATTATCTTTAAACTAGTTGAATTTTCATCAAATTATCCCTACCTTTTTAAATGCTCATTCATTTCCAACTTACCAACTTCAAAAAAGCGAAATTCTTCTCCCGATTGAGAAACAACTCATCAATTTCACCAAATGCAGCGAACAATTCTTTGATTTCGCCTTCTGTTAATTCATTTGAGATATTACCAATGTAGAGCCTGGTA
The DNA here is from genome assembly GCA_034682405.1 of Hydroisotoma schaefferi. Classification (NCBI taxonomy): domain Eukaryota; kingdom Metazoa; phylum Arthropoda; class Collembola; order Entomobryomorpha; family Isotomidae; genus Hydroisotoma; species Hydroisotoma schaefferi. The sequence continues at coordinate 132,089 of JAQFZX010000030.1, read as the reverse complement.
TTCGCGAGGAATTTTTTGACTTCGTACTATAATAAAATATGAGTGACATCTGCCACATCAAAAATTCAAAACGGATACCTTAACATTTCACTTCTAATACCTGTTTAGGAGGCAAATCCGCCGTCGGTCCATTTAAACTTCTTAGTTTATCAATAACTCGTCCCTGTTAAGTTAAAAATTATACGGTCAGCATAAAAAACCTCGCAATTCCATTCCACGTTCCACCAGGAAAAAAGTATACAACTTTTAAAATAAAAATAAAATACCTCAGGGTTAAACATTCCTCCCATTTTAGGTTTCTTATTCATAGGTCCGTCAAAGTTGTCATTATGAAAATTCCTCCTGTTATCCGAGCGATCATTTCCTCCTCCAAAATGAGGTCCAGCCACACCCCCTCCTCCTCCTCTTCCTCCAAAAAAGTTTCTCCCAGGTCCTGCTGCTCCTCCCCCTGAAAAAAACCGTTATTTATTAATAAATTAACCTAACTGCATTAATTCAATTACAACCCACCACCCAAATAACGGGCACAACCACGAGGGGTGCATATATCACTAAAAGATAGAAAGGGGTGTGGCTAGGCGGAGAGGCTGTTTAACGTACAAAGGATAGGGCGTTTCAGGAATTTCAGGGGGTACATTTATAAACCAGTGGGTACAATTATCTACCCATGAACCCCCCCCCCCCCCTTAGTTCCACCCTATGCCACGCTCCCATGTTTAATTAATTAAAAAATCCAATAAACTCCAAAGATAACTCACCCCTACGACGCTTATTTCCTCTATTATTGGCATTATTAACGCTGGCAGCGTTCGGGGTTGAGTTATTAGAGCCTCCTTGAATATCAACTTCCATCTTGGGCTCGACCTTTACACCCGCAGCGGTCATATCTCGACTGGAAATTCTGGTACAACAAACCTAACTACTTCTAAAAACTAAACAGTCCCCTCCTTTGACTTTTAAGGGAATACGGAACTCAACTAATTAACTTTTAATTACCAGTTTTCCCTTAAAATGTGGCTAAAAATAACAAAATGGAAGAGGAATGGATGACGACACGATAAAAGGCGAACTTGCTCTTGCGGGTGACAAGTCCAAAGTGAAAAGTGGTGCGTGTGTCATTCACTCCGTTTCTCCCGTTCCTTCCTTGCCTCTTCTTCCACGGAACAGAAAAAGATGCCGTCTGGTTATTCTGGGAGGAGGAAACCCAAACTCATCATTTCATTGGCTGGTAAAGAGGACCGCGTAGTTTGAAGTTATACCAGTATCAACTAGCCCCTGTATGCAATTTTCTCTTTTTCATCTCCCTTTTCATAAATTTATGAAAATGTACTTTTGTTTTTAGGCAAAAAGTGCTGCGGTTATTTTTGTTTTCCTTTTCTTAAATTATGTGCAAAGAAAACTAGAAAAGTGTAACTTGGGTCAATTTTATTTTCATTTCCCTTAAATGTATGCAAATATGTGTATAAATATATTCACTGTTTGTAACGTTTACGTTTTGCATGCAAATATTTGGATTTCACAGATGGATTTTGGATTTCTTCAAATCCTTGTGATCCTTTTTTGAACTCTGAAATTAAATTACTATCTTCATGCTCCTTTATATTGATTTATCTTTATCATAATCCATCGGAAAACATTTTGAGTTGAAAAAGCAAACAAAAAGAATAAAGACATTTCGCTTGTGATTTTATCTTAAAACTGGCATAGGTATGCTATTTTATTGATTGCTACAGAAATACATTCAACAATAAAATGGTTTGGTTTGTACGAAAGTTTCCATAATTGTCAGTGTACAAGATATTCGATAAGCCGCTAAACTATATGCACTAATATAGTAAATTATAACGTTATCGATACCTCAAAACTACATTTAGCGAATACTTACACTTAATGTTACTACGTCGTAGATTACATGAATCTGATAAAATGGGTTAGAAAATTACAAACCCAGCTTAACTGCCATCGATTAGTTCTAGTTTTAGTACAAAGTCGCATTCTGTTACAGAACATAGGATTCACCATTACTATAATTAATGATTAGACACACGTACAGTTAACGGGCTTGGTTTTGGATTTGAATTGGTAACAGAGTTGTATACAGTTGACTCTAATAATAGTATGTCATTTAATTTCACTGGTCTGATTTAATACCTTCTACCTAACACTGAACATTAACAGCGTTGACCCTGAGTTTGGCTTTCCTTGTCTGCAGAGACCGTAAAGACGCTTGACTGCTACCTAGTTAGTTATAGTATTAGTTCGCTGAAAATGTGCCAAACTGTTAAGTTGAGTCTTTGACATTATATCTACTTAATTAACTTATATTGTAGTACCATCAATTATTTCCAGAGAAGTAATTTCATTAAGGAAGAACACTGATGCAAACAAAATGTTCCCCAGTCTTTAGCGAATTCTGCGATTCTCCCAATACAATCCCAAAATCCCTTTCTTACGTTGTAATAGATGGTAAGTTACGTTCCTACTCACTATTACCTATGATATGCCCAGTTTGTTTAGCTACTCTTTTTCTGTAAGGTTTTCATTGTCATTATGTATCTGGAGAGCTTCTCGGTTAGCAAAAGCTTTCCCGTCGCCGTAGAAAAGCGGGTGTAAAAGTTAATGGTTGGTTAAAAAGTTTCAAATACAATTTTCGGTATAAAAGCGGTCAGGGTCGTTTCCATAGCCAATAACACATAATCAGATATCAAATTGAAAGTTTTAAACAGCACAGTACAACAAAAGAAAGAAAATCTAAGAAAGTAGCGTCTTGCTCGCTCGTATATTGATATTAGGAATATTGGTCCATTAAATATAGAAGTTTTAAAGTGGTACGAATGAGCCTTTGCATGGTTGGAGCATGGAAAAGAGGAAATATTAGTGAAATACATCATACAGAATCATACAATTTACACATACAATGAATGATATAAATATGATGATATGGTTTAGTTGTTCAAGAACAAGAGAGGATTCTCAAAAGGCTCACACTAAATAATACGAAGAATAAATTACTATGAACTACTACAGAACTATTGAACACGTCTACTCATTAATGTTAGGACTGATAATACTTTTATTTCAGTATCATACTTAATATATGATACGCGGAAGTGATACTCATTTATAAGCCATCTCACCGGTTAAAACCCATTACTTTGTGGAACTGAAGAAAAATCTCTGAATCGTATGAACACAGTCACGATTTTTACGCATCGTTTGTATGCATAGCATAACTTAATAGGCGCTTTGAACGTCAAAATGTTAGGAAATACATACGTATAATTTTCTAAGTCCCATTTTACCCGCAAAGTTCGGTTAAGATAAAGGTAACAATTAATTAAGGTACTATATAAAGACGACTTAAACATACAAGGTTAGATTAATTGTTACGACGAGTTTTCTAGTTATAATGTTTATAGCAATAAAAATAAATCAAAAGGTTAATCAATCAATGATTTGGCCGCTCGTAACTAGGTCTTTGGTGATAATCTTGTTCAGGGGATTCCTCATGTTCGTCATCAGTCATGGCACTGACCAGTTCGCCGACAGCTTTACCCAGGTCTCCAGCACGATTGAGCAAGTCTTCTACACTGGCAGCAGCAGCAGCATAACCAGGAGTGGGTGGGGGTGGTCTTGAATCTTCGACATACGCTGATGCTGGTGGAGTCCATTGATCTGTTCAAACATTATTATTACCGTCTGGTTCCAATACTAAAGTTTCTATTGATTTACAAATCTTACTTATCGGGGCTACCACTTCCGCATGACTATGGCCATTCGCACGCTGAGGTAAAGGAGAATCCATTGCCAATTCAGCAGCCACTACCGATTTACTCTGCAGAGTTCCCGTCTTCGATGGAGAGCTGGGTTTTGGTTCATCAAGTAGCTGCCTTAAACGCTGCAACTGGGCTTCAAGCTGCCGGTTGTGATCTTCCAAAATTTGCATTCTAGATTCTAATCTACTTTTGTGCTGCCGTAAAAGTCTAGCCTCCGCTAGAATGTTGTTCTCATTTGAGTCAATTGACGGGTAATAATTGGGTTTTCCTTGGGTCCCATTATTTGTAAGTCCTCCACCATTACTTTGATCAAGCTTTAAATCTTCAGAAGGAGTTATATTATGTCCACTAGTTTGAGACTTGTGCCTTAACCGCTCGTACTCGGCTTGAAGAGTGGCATTTTCTTCTTCCAGGGCTCGAATAACGGCTTCAAGTTGTTCCGATTGCTCGGCATCTATTGCTGCAACGATTTGAATAGGACTTCTTGGTATTATTCCATCCCCTCGTGAAAGGGATTGGCAATACTGGGCTATCAGACTATGTTCATCCTCTCTGTTTAGGGATGGTATAATTTATATTAATTAAAAAACTCTTACTCTTACCAAATAAATCTGCCTAGAATTAACTTAATTCAACACTTACGAATCTGGAGTTGAATTACTTCGGTTTCGAATTTCTACGTCAGCAAGTCGAGCTGCATATGTGTCCACTCTGGAGTGAATATCCGGCGACAAGGAATGTTGAGGAGAAGGTGCAGGAGATTCTAACATGTCACCTTCCAAAACGGATTGTACTGGTAAATAGCCTAATTTCCTGTGCTTCTGTAACGATCGCTTCGACTTAAATCGGTTCTTCAAAGCTCTAGTAAAATCTCTTACATCTTCCCCTGACGTCGTCTACAAATGAAAGCAGAATTAAATTCATACGGATACACAATACATAAATAAATTTTCTAATTCCGGTGAGACATACCTCTGTGCAATATTCTTGCATAGGATGAGTCAATTTATGATTCTTAGCCTTCTTGCCTCCAAAAAAGCATTTTTGACACATGTCAAAATTAAAGCATTTTAAGCACCGATACCTGATGGGAAAAGTTCGAAGTTGCACAATAAATGATGGTAGGTAAGTAAGTTAGTTTTTAGATTGTTGAAAATATCTGAACCATCCTACCTAAGCCCGATGATTGGAACCTGTTTGCAAACATTACACTTAGCTTGATGCTTCGCCCCTTCTGCGGCTGCAATTCGATGCAATACAGGTAACCAAACCAAACTCTGTGGCTCCTGTTTAACCCATTCCAAGAAGTTGGAAGCCTAAACATACGGGAAATTAATTTAATTTCTTAGTCCCAAAATAGTAGTAGTAATAATCATAAAGAAGAAAATTACTTCAATGGTAACTTTGTCTTTCCCAGCCTTCTCAAAGCAGCTTCGAACTGAAGGCTCAATATTTGAGCCGCCGAACGCAGCCACTTCACCAAGCTGTCTTGGAATCTATACACGAATTCAAGGATGGAAGGAAAACTAAGTTCATAATTATACCCATGCGTAATTTTATCAGGAAAGAGAACTAACTGACCTGAATGCAATCATGAAGCAGTAATCCGAGTTTTCTTTGATCAACTTGCTTTGATACATCAGCCACCAGTCGAAATAGATCTGTTAAAAATTTGCATACGATTATTTAACATCCCACATTTTCATTTATTGTTATTTACTGTATTATTTATTCCCTAAGATATTGAATTACATCGAAACTTGTCTTCCATGGGTCCTTTACACAATAGCACGATTCCAATTTTAAAAGAAAGGTTTCGAATTTGTCCCGTCCTTTGGCTGTCGTATATATTGAGCAGCCAGTTGATGGCCATGTCCGTTACGTATGGAATATTAAGTGGAGGTTCTCCCACAGGTTGTACATTTTTACTCCCCGTGCCCGTTTGAGATGCATAGACTTGGGTTGTGCAGATATTGTAAAGGGTATTCAAGGTTGAAATCATATCTGGAACATCTAGCAACCGGTCATTGTGTCCTCTAAGACCAAGCGAGTCGAAGGTTTCTATTACAGTCTTCAAAGGAAGCCTATCCACTGGAAAAACAATTAATCCAAGGGATGGTTATTACACAATTCAATATTACTTAAAATAATAATAAATTAACTTACATCTCAATTCTTTTTGTAAAGACCGTAGCTTAAGTGCCGTACGATATGCAGAAAAGCGAACTTCGTTATATTCAGCTAGGGAGCTCATTAATTCTGACATACGAGGGTGATCCCACTGAGTCGTCTCTGTTTGATGACTAAATTATGGATATTTAAAATATGTTTTTTAAACTTTAAGAGTTGTATTTCTTAGCTGCATTAAATTTTTGAGAACTCACTTGACAAAGTAAGGCACTTTTGCAGCGGTAACTGCCCTTTCCCACGGTGGCTCGACTGATGATTTTCCAGAAGGTGGAATGACTGCAATAACCGATGCAACAGATCCTCCAGTACCAACACTTGTCAATTCATGCTCCTTTTCATCAGCGTTTTGCTGAAGATTTCTCAGACGATGGTTCAAATCATCGATCCTACTGATATTTGAGCTGGATAGGACAACGTTAGTAGCAGTCAGAAGCCCAGCATGCTCGTTGATTTCGTTAACGGCTCTTTGAGTACTTGAGATGTGCTCTCGGAAAGTCTGAACAAATTAAGCAATGATTAAGCACACGAAACACAATCAATTCGTTAGAATTGTATTAACCATACCTTAAGTTGGTCTAAAAGCGTCGATTTATCTGCAGCAGCAGCGATAGTTAACCATCGAGATTTAATTGCTTCCGCGGTAGCTAAACGAGCTGATCCATCGTCCAACATTTGCTGGAAGCCTTTCATTCGCTACAAAAAAATTTCATTAGTTAAAATGATGCACTGCATTTAAAGCGTACATAGTACATAGCAGTTAATAGTAAGTCCAAACATAAAAGATTTTCGTCCATATAACCGATTTACCGTAATGGTTTCTTCTAACCGATGCTGCCAATTATCCGACCGATTAAGAAGCGTCACCCAAGTCTCAGATAGTTTGGTAACTTCCCTTCGAATGCTTCGTGTCAGGTCTCTTGCTGCAGATTCTGCCATTCGGAAGCCTCTGCTTTCTCCGTCCATATCTCTCACTTTTTCATTAAAAAATTCCCCGATAAAATTACCATAAAGTCATACCATCACGTTACAGCTAGTACTAGTACTACTCTACGCTAGAGAAAGAGGTAATAAGCAACTCTGAAGTGGAAGCCGTTTCCATACAACGATTTTAAAAGCATAAAAAACATTTTCACGTCCTATTGACGTTATAGCTTTAAAACCATTGCTTTTTATGAAAAAATAATGTGTGTGACAAACAAGCTTCGTCTTGTAAAACAGTAAATGTTTGATGCATAAGTACACTCAGTGAAGAGCAAAATATGTACAACCTTGCATTTTACCAGGAACAAACTGAAGTAAGTTCTGCATTAAAAGTGAGATTTTAACCCAATACTAAACGCTTCGATTTAATGCATCATAGAAAGGTAAAGTATATACACTATGCATCAAGTAATTGCTTGATATCTTTATTCCAATACAAATACTGAACAAAAAACAAGCGAAACTCCAGCATTGGAAATGAGAACCATGCACCACTACTTTCATTTCAATTCTTTCCCTTGAATGCAGACACCTTATCTTTCTCGTTCATTACATTTACAATTTCTATTGCATTGAATTAAAATGTAGATAATAGAATCGAAAAGTGTGAGTAATGTAAGGTATAGAAAGCTTACTTTCAGAATCACTAGCATCCGAGACAGGTGGCTCATTAGCAACATGTTGACGACCACTGATCAAATTCGTCTCAATTACAGGTCTTTTACCCTCAAGCTGTCTGCGGAAAGCACGATGATCATCCTGAACACAATTTACACACCATTTATTATTTTGCGATAAAATATTTTTTAAATAACTACCATGAGATGGGAAACAAGCCTTACGATTTGTCTCTGAAGATTTGACACATCTCCAGCGAGTGGACTCAAAGCTGTTAGCTCTGTATCTTTTCGAATAACCCATTCAATCAACTCCCTCATAGACATTAACAAAGCATGCCAATGTTCTGTGTTGCTTTCCAGACGATTCCTGAACGCATTAAAATGTTCCATCATTAGTTAAAGCAATTCACAATTCACCCAAACTAACTTCTGTTCATGCCTCTTTTGTCATCTTTCACTGCCAACTATCATACAGATAAAATGGAAAAAAAAGAAAAAACTACCTGATTGCCATTGAACGCTGCTTCAAACCATGCCATCGATGGTTCATTTCATCAAGCCTACGAAGCAGAGCTGCAGCATCCTCTTGTCGTTCCATACCGCTGGCCATCCCTCTTCCAGAACCACCCAATGATGCAATGGTCGCCGCATGGTTCTCCAATTCTGACTGAAGTTCCTAAATTCGTTAAATTATCGTTTATCATCCCATAATATCTATGAAGAAGACATGTTTATCCAATATTTAAAATAAAAATGGGCAACAGATAATTCTTTTGGATAGATGATAACCTCCTCAAAAATAAACAGCATAAAGATGATTCTATAAACAAGAAAGGAATATCGGGCGTCCTCCCTGCAACAAGCGATTCGAACCCTTCGATCTCGTTTCCCGACACTATCATCATCAATTCCAACCCTTCGCAGACTTTCTTGCACGTTTACATTGCGATTGCACGCATAGGGTGGGAATCGATTTTGGAAAGTCTTCCTTTGACGCTCAAATAAAGGTTTACCCCGTCCACCATGGGCCGTGGCTCTTCTTGGATACCCTCTTGAATGACAATTTTTCCCATGGCCCCTTCCAATATTTGTACTAAAGCTACTAAATCTATGTTCTGGCGGTGACCTTATCGCAGTAAACGGAGGAAAAACTTGACGGCGAATTAAACTGAGGAATGGATCCTGAACATCTTGAATAAAAGTAGGACTAGTTCTAGTTACGAGTGGCACAGGACTAATTAAATTTCCGGCAGTTGTAGTAGCAGCGTTTGAAATAGTAGAGTGGCCCGATCTGGAAATCTCTGCGTGGGGTAAGTCAGTTAAATATGGCAGCGTGGATCCAGATGAGCGATATTGTACATCAGAGTCTGGACTCGGGTAGTGAAAGTATGATCCAGAGAATAGACCTGAGGTTGGGGACGGTGTCTCTCCGTTTTTCTGTGTTGTGGAATGACTATCGTAAACTGCAAACTCTCTTGGAACACCTGTTGGTCTAGGGTGGATTGAACTTTTTGGAACTTCCAGAGCTCCTTGGTAATACGGTCCCGGCAGTAGTGTAGGGAAAGTAGTAACAGCACCAGTAACCGTGGATCCATCAATCTCTGAACCATGAGCCCTACTGCTTGGGTCTGAGGTTCCGGTTCCACTATCATCTTCTGCTGGAAGGTGAGAATGAACACTGGCTTTGTACGGACCATGGTACGGCAGATGGGTCACGATAACTTGCGTTCCATGATAATACTTTCGAGCACTTCCTAATCCCCAGTTCCAAAATTTCAGTTGGAGAGGTATCGGCAAAGCAGTAGGGAGTTCGTCTGGCTGTTCCACTTTGACAGCTGGTGTAATTTTTCAAAACCCTGCTGGAATTAGGAATAGGAGAGGGGTTGGTCCCCTTCCTCTTCGTCGAAAATCCGAATTCGACAAAACCACTCATGCACTATACCTCGACAATACTGGGCTGCTAATCAATTCAAATATAGAATGCCTTCTGTAGAGAAAGTTGAGACTGATCCAAGGAGAAAGTTCACATAGCAATTAGGGATGTTTGTGGAAATAGTGGAGAAAGTCAACTTTCGCTTTCACTTTCTCCTGGAAAAGTCTAAGATCTAATGGCCATACTGTGGGTTTATGCCACGAGTTTTGGTTGCTGATGAAAATGGTGAAAACATAGAGGTGATTGAACACAGCAACTGAGATAAGCAGGCGGAGGGTGAGCTATGATGTGGGGGAACAAATACTGAACTATTTACATGAACATTTACCCATATTTTTCACAATCTGTAGTCAGCAGTACACATGAGATTAGAGAAATTCACTAGCACAACACACCCTGTGTAAATATTATGCAAAAAATCTATCTGAAGGATATGCTACTTCGAATCCGAGATAAGTAAGTTCGGCTGGTTTAATTAATACGTAAGGATGGAACTAGCCAAAGGGTGCTATGAATAATAATAAATTGGGCAGAGAAAACCCATCTCGAGGGGGACGAAAGGATGATGAGACAAGGCTGTCAGCATGTAATTTTTCCTTTATAATACTTAAGATGAATGGAATACATAATACGTTCGGTTTCGTGCACAGTACGTGTCTTAGGACAAGTCTCAGAACTTGAGACTCCAACAATTCATCTTGCATAGTACAACTACGAACTGGTACACAAAGTGTAAGCGGTAAGAGAGAGGAATTTCGATCAATGAGTCAATCATGCCCTAAGTAAGTAGACCAGATTGGTAACAAGATTAAATGAGGTTACGCATGAACACGTGTAAGCAGCTATGGTTAAGATAAACCATCTAATATCGATTAAAAACCTTTTGTTCTTTTTTATAACAAAATGATCCATCAAATTAGCAGCTTCTAGTAAAGATACAGATAAAAGAAAAGAGATAATAGCCCAGTCTATCAAACTATCTATGAATAAATTGGAATTACACTATAATGCTCTCCATTACTTATCTATCTTACACGTAATTCCTAGTTTTATTTCAATTACAAACGAACAGGTGAGAATAGATTACAGTTTGTACTTTCCAGCAGTTGCAGTCGAGTAATATAAAGGAGCTATTAATTTACACTCTTAGTTAGAAATATGTGTATTACAACCATTTCTGATGGTTTCTACATACTTTAAGCCGAGTTTATTACCCAAAACATACAGTAGCAGCTGCTGTTTTAAGTGTAGCGTTCATTTGCAGACAGAGATTCTTATTAAAATGACAACGACAACCCACCAGACCATATTCCGGTTCATATTTCTCTAACCTGGTTGGCATGTTTATGTTATTTCAAATGTATATTATTGCTCTTCTATCTTCAAAAGCCATCAAACTCCTGTCCCGTCTGTCAGTCAAACTTCACTCGCCCTTCGTTTGATTCGATTCTGAGGCGAGAGACTAGCTAAGTTACAGCTCCAAAGCTAGCCGTTAATACACGAAATGTCAGTCAGAAAGCGTAGATGAATCAATTCATGTCGCACCCGTTAGACACATTTAATCGCTAAAATGGTATCCACACCCAAAAACCACTTCAGAGATAATTTCCTGAAACTCATCCTCAATGCTCGCAGCTTTCTGAGAGTTCATGGACACAGACCTTTACAACACAGGGGGATAATGAGGATTTCAGATAAACCTATTATATGAATGAATGGAAACGAAAGTGTATCCTCTCACCCCTTTCCCTTTATAATTTACTTTTAAACGCATCTTCTCTTCTATGACTATTAATTTATAACTCTGCTGATTAGCTTTGCTATTCTGTTGGCCGACAGCTAAACATATAAATATAACTATTGCTAAACCTATTGAATGGTTACCAGGAACGAACAAAGAAGCGGAAACTCATCCTCCATCCATAAAACTAAAACATGGAACCATAAAATAATACACGACACATTCTGTCGACGGAATACTTATCCAAAGACAACTTCATTGCTTATGTAATATGTAATAAAAAGAAAGAAGATATCTAATAGATATTATCTATGTTTACTCTGAGTAAAAACGGATCTTTTTTCAAGTCAGAGTTGAATACGTTTGTTATTCAAATCAATGAATTTTTTAATGCATTTAAATTTTTTAATTTGTATAAATGAGCATTTATCTACAATTCTCATTTAAAAAAAATAGAAGTAGTTTCAGCAGTGAATGTTTAGCCTCTATCTTGCAGCAACAAATTTATCATCGTATCGTTGAAAAACTCAATGGATTATCCACGCTGTTTCAGTGTAACTCTAAGACCTTTCTCAATTGTCAATTACAGACGCTGAGTAATCATTTTGACGGACTCATTTCTTATCTACAGTAACACTAACATAGCAGTGCGCAATGTTTAAGTACACTTGAATATTAAACTAAATTTTGATACATTTCTTGTTCCTCCTAGCAAGAACCATCGCATCAGTTTTTCTACGCCTAGGAGTACTTCTTTTCATGCCTTGCATCTATAAGAAGATTTATGAATTCACGTAGTTAAAAGTTAACCCCAAGTTATTCATTAATCATCGCCCGCAGTAAAGAGTGAAGTACCGGTATAACCTTGCATACAAATACACCAGCCAAAAATATGCATACTTCAACGTCTTCAAAGTAATGAGTGAAAAGATACGACTATTAACATGAAAAACCCTGGATAAACAACGAGGTATTAGCAAGGCATGTCAAGTCACGCTCATCCCCCATAATTTAAAAAACTTTTACACTTAACCGCATACCCAGACTAAGCATGACTGGCTGGTAGATGTGTATAGCAGGTATGTAACTTACGTACTAAACTAATCTTTCCTCCAGTTATAAATCCACCCTCAAGAGATTTGCTCTCTACTGACAAATTTATGAATCGGAATCAGAGCTAAAGAGCAAAAAACAGAAATATGTAGTTAGCATATAAGCGACACGAAGGATTTTTTGACCTGACCACTAAATAGAATAATGAAAGTTTTACTTCCTGCTTGTGCCTAACCAAACACCTTTTGTCCTTATACCAGAGGAAAATAAAGTATAAAAGCTCCAGAGATACTAGAGGCCATTATTCAAACATTTATTTTTAAGACGAGGAATTTATCCCCTCGGCAGTCTCAATATTCAGTAGACGGACACGGAGTTATAGAAGCGGTAGTTGTACAACTGGAAACAATAATATAATGCATCCATCGTCTAACCAGATCACTACTGATACTAAGCTGCCGTTGACTGCATGTGTACAAATTGTCCAAATTTAGAATTTAAGCTTGTCTTCACCAACTTACGACTCGGAGAGACTTTTCCTTGCATACAAATCAGAAGCTGAGGAAACTTAAATCTGCTTCGCCCCATGTCATTCTTCTAATCTTCCGTTTAGATCAACTTTTAGCTTCTTGATGCATCAACTAAGTTTTTCAATCCGACAGTAGTCAGTATGTCTCAACTCAACTTTGAACTTTTAAATCGGTTTGTCACCTAACCTCAGCGATTGATAGTAAGAGTAGGCAGACTTATGGCTGCTTGTTACAGAATAAACTAAGTAACATAAACCAGAAATAAGAGATCCTTTTAGGCGAAAATAAAAAATCTCTGTATGCAAAATAAATACCTTTCATTTAAGACGATTGTACGATATTCCTCCCACCCTTTTATAACAGCAGAAGTTACTAATGCTATTAGGATACACCAGGTAACTGTTTCAGCGAACGACTGTTAATTCAAAATGTCTACACAATGGATAAACTGCTCTTCACCTCTGAACTTCCAAGACCTTACAAAAGCGTAATTTTGTTTAGATAAAGTCTACAATAATCATACTCTCCTCTTAACAACGCTCGTTTAGTATGCTGCAATTACAAGATTAATAACATTAATAAACTCAAGCCACCTCTCCTCCAGACAAAATAAAATGATTACTCGATACTTTTCATTGTTCTTTCAAGATCAATGTGGCCCACCATCATCAGCTAGAACAAATCCTTGAATACAGCTCATTGTACTCCAAAGACGCTTCAAGAGGTTAATAGAAAAGTTGCGGGACAAAAACTCTCCCAGATACAATAGGGCTCTTATCGGTATTTCTTCTCTAGCTCGGCTAGCAAAAGAGCAAACTTATCCCTGAAACTTCGAAAACCCCAGTAGACTTTATCATCGTTTCTTATGCTTTTGAGCTTTGCTTGCCATCTCAGAAATACAGGAGAAAAGGTAAGTAAAAGTGAAAGCAAAATATGCTTCAAAAACGTGCAAACCCATTATCACACATTTTTTTCACAAGTTTTGAAGCATGTTTTAGCTAGTTTGAGTACGGGAGTATGCTAGCATAGCATGAGTTCTTTTGAGAACTTAAGAAAGTTAGCAACTTTTAACAATCTGTTTCCACTACTCAAACAGAGACGACAAGCCCAACTGTATTTACGGCGAAGACGTTGCGGAGTTCCCAAATCCTTATCCCTCTTTCATATCCAATTCATTCATCCATACAGATCAAACCCGTCATTTTCAATTACGCCTTAAGTAACTTTTAGGAAAGAAATTTTCCAGCATATTTTTCAACCGTATTCACTCAGTCGCCAGTACAATCCAATACAATGTTGTGAGCCTGACCCTTTCAAAGCAAGTCTCCGCAAACCAACTCGTATAGCTTTTAGAATACCTACCTAGCTGGTCAGGTCATGTCAGCCTTTTAAAAAAATCCACCCCACATCAAATACTTTTTTAAATGATCGGTAAAGCGAAAGTGATCTGATGCCTCAATAAGAGATTTCTTTATACATCGACCGAATCTCGAGAGAAACATGGTCGTTGACAGACCGTAAGAACACCTGCATATGATAACCACCTCTGGCTTGCTGACCACATGCACCCACTCAACCGGTACGGTTGTCAAGAAATGTAGGGGAAAATCATCTTAATTTACAGTCCAGCTGGCACTGCACTTGACATGTGGCTTTTTCATCAAGACAATCAAAGAAAGAATCCACCTTGTACCGAACCAACACCTAAGTCAAAATTATGTGGATACCAAAGTTTGAGTGTATTATTTCATCAATGGCTATCAAGTTTTATTGAGGTGCCATGTGCAAAAGGAACAGGCTTTATGGCATGCATGAGCTGGTACCGCACAGACACAATACGAGTACGTCTACGACCTTACTAATGAATTAGCATTATTATGACTTTCATACAGCAGAGCTAAAGAGGCTGACAACATAACCTTCTCGAAATAGCGAATTAGCAAGTAAATTACTAAAGTTAACAAACAATACTAAATAAAAAATAAATGCGTGTTGCTGCTTGAAGTAAATTAACGACCGTTTTATGCACAACAGGACCTCAAGTATTTGAGGCCCTCTGCTTTAAAAGGAGCGACGATGACAAAACCAGAGACGAGCATGGAATTCTAAGCTATGGACTAAAGTAAGCTAGACGCACATTTTTATGAGCCATGGACACACATGGGCTTACAAACAAAGGTTACTTTGATTCACGCATCTACATTAAAGTGCCCTTATGCATTATTGCCCTGAGTAGTTCAACCAAATAAAGCCCACTTGATAAATCGCAATACAAATACTCTAAATGCGACAATGAAATGACAGTACATTTATCCAACTCCTTAGAAAAGAACGAACCATCAATTTCAATACAAATAGAGCTATTTAACTCGCCTAAACATAAACACAACCGGAGCAATTAAACTTCTTCATTTGATTCTCTTTTAACTGCAAAATAGCCATTATCACCATCATCATCGTTCATGATACACTACACACACTTACAGACTGTGTACGCTTCAATGCATAATTTGATCTAAAAATTGACACGCACTTTCTACTTAATGCTATAATTTTTATTAGTAAACAGCCACCAAACGAGCAGAACTGACTTTAGAGCAAATGGTCTTTCACAGAGGCTCAATTACTTGTGCCGAAAGAGAAATAGCAATAATGAGCCAGCTAACTGAGCTTATGACCAAACATATGATAAAACACATACAACCCAGTACATACTTTAGCTTTGAAACTGTTGAAGTTACTGAAAGACACAAACATCCATTTACAAACGATCAGGGCAACGAATTGGTTCCACGTGCTTCAACCCTAGCAAACTGAATTTATGACTGTAGTTCTTTTTCTTTCTATAGTATGATGAAGGAAGGAGTGTTTCGTTTCGTCCGACCGTGTAAGTCAGTTAAAGATGGTTTAAGGAAGGAAGTTCGGATTTGATTTTGGGATGACCAACAGAATCCACCTAACTTCTACCACTACAAAAGTTGCCCACCTACACAGCCAAGCTAACTGTTCGAGACCATAATATGAATGTGAATGAGCCCTTCACAGAATGCTAATGTAAACTAACTTTACGCTTCAACTCTAATCTACTTTAACCATTATTCAGCTTCTTCCTGCAACATAATAATATTACCTCTAACAATAAATTACTCTATTGGATTGGATTGCATCGCGATCGCCCATACACAAGGTAACTGCAAATGGACTAAAAAGATTGTAAACAATTCCCAGTTGAGTATACATAAGATGTACCACTTATCACTAAAGAATACTGTTAAAACACTAACTGAGCTAAAATATAGCTTTTACTACAAAATACCATGCAGTTAGTTGTTGGCCACGGTTGCACCCTTTACTATGTATGTTTTCTTGCCAACCGGTCGACTAACTACTCAACTCAATCAATATCCAGTGATAAGACGATTGCTTCAAGTCCATATATGTAGTGGGGCTGTTTCCGCCGCCGCCAAATGAAGAAGAGATTTACACTATCATCCTTCCCAGTTTGTCTTATCATCACTATCTCTTTAACCCGCTTGCATGGATCTTGACAACAAAAAACATGAGATTTAACTCTTTCCTATTCCCAGTCCCTTGCCTTGTTTGACCATTGCATTGCATTGTTGGGACTTTGATTCAATCTTTATGCCTTTAGTATGAGATTTTAAAGTAGCCAGCAAGCAACTAAAATGCAATTATTTTCGATTCATCCGCTGACTGGATGGCTTCTAATGAATGCGATCGACTCATCATATTATTATCGTCCTCAATAGCAGCCTAACGCAACATTAAGATGAGATACGTGCAACATTTTTATTGCCTATACTACACTTTGATACGCAACTAAAAAACCCCATATAAAAATGTTTCATCGATATACAACGGAAGATAAAAAAAATCTCAGGAGTCGTGAGATAAAGAAAACGAATAAGCAACCTTAAAATTAACGGGTAATAATCATCATCATGTAAATATATGGGGAAAGATAAGGCTGAATTTATACCAAAAGAAGTAACATACAGGAATCTAGCAATATCATTATTGCTACCTTGTATTTTATGAGCTTGCAAAATTCTGCAAAGCCCGTCCCACCTTTATGTATTAATGTAATTGAGTAACCGTTTTTTAACGAATTCATGCAACAGGCAGACCAATCCCTAAACTACTGTGGCTGAAAGTTAAAAGCCTTTTAAATGGAATAGAGATATGTTCATCAAAAAAATTCAGGTTGGTTTTCACCAACCCCCTCACCCGCAGAGATTCTTACTTTTTCACTGACTAATCGTAGAACCATTCACTTGGTACGTGTGGTGTTGCCTACACATAAACTAAATTGAAGTGAAATACCAAAACTTGTCGTCATTTATGTTGAATTTCTACCAGAACGAGATGACAAACGCCCGTTCGTTGAACTGAGAAATAATAATAATAATGTTTACAGCAACTCCATGTACACCGACAGTCTACATACAGTGACAGTTAAGAATAAAAGGGTGGGCTGATTCCATGAGTAAAACTTAATAAGATCAGAGTACATGAATTCAACAGATTTCAAAAACATGTCCAACTTAAGCATACTACCAACTCCCATTTAGTCAAGTAATTTGTTTCTTGTCTTCTGCTACTGTGACTGTTATGCTAGCCCTGGGGATGTGTTTTTACCCTGCCACTGTGATTACGTCTAATTCTACTCAACTTCAGAGCATTCCTTACTATTCCTGTCAGTCTTAATTTTTAACAAGTAACCAGCAACAGCTAAGAAATAGCCTAGGGTAACTCGCTTGCTTCCATTTCTTCCGTTTAACATGACATATAACAGAGTGCGTAAACCGATGTAAATGAGTGTAGAAAACCACAGCTATTAATCCTCCGCACCACCAATTTGGCTAAGAGAAGTTACCCTTTAAACGGCTTAATCTTTATTGAGCAGACTTTGCTATCATTTTCCCATTGAGTAAGCAAGCAAGCAGTACTTAAGAATCTCACCTTGGATTTCAATATTTCATAGCCATATGCATTTCATATGAATTATAGAAACATTTACGACTTTGTCATATTGCCTTGCAACTGAGAATGAGGTGATGTGATAATCAGGCATACAAATAAATTTTCGTCCCCCAGTAAACATATAAAAGAGATGGATTATGTATGTTAGTCTAAAATGTGTACTCATAATAATTTCCAGAAAAGGATACACACTAATAAATCTCAATAAGCTCATGTGTACTGCCGCTACAGTAAATTAACTTTACAATAACAAAATGAAATGAAAAGTATGAACTTTACCTCGATTCAAATTCGTTCATGATAAAACGGCTAAAAATTTAATAAGAAAACTTTAAGCCAGACACTAATAAAATCTAAACAAAAGGCAACAGACACCACTTAGACCACTAACACTTGGACGAACTAAAAACTTTTAACCCCTTTAAAATAATACCTTAAAATATATTATATTAAATCAAATGCTAAGCTGCAACCCGAAGAACTCCCCAACTCATATCAACTCGGGTGACAGAGAATGGTTGGTTCTAGTTTTGATTCGGAACCATTAACATTCTTTCCAAACCACAACCAGTAAATGAACTTCATGAGACATCATCAAACTCCACACGAGCCCCTTTGCACTACTGAGATGGGACTGCTGCTGGTAAAGAACTTTTTACCAGATTTTCAATTAAATCCCTTCTCGTTAGCACCTTTATGAAGTTGAAAATAAATGTGAATGAGATGAATTTACACTTTTGCCTTTTGTTGCGCAATGCCTCATTTGCCTATCAAGGTTCATTTAGTAGCCTGAGCTGCTGCTTTATTGCCTATTTTGCTACTGACGATGATATGACGATAGCAGATTCTACAGCCAACCGACAAAGTTATTATCCCAAGTGGATATTAAATACTTCTGGTCTCACAACACGTAAAGAATTTTAATCTTGCGACCTTTATGAGAATAAAAAACTCTTCATACATTTCACAAGGTCGCTTATGCACATTACATTACCTACACAGCACAGAGACAGAGTCAACTCACCAGACAGCACAATGCTTTACTTATTCCGCTACATTTTACTACCTTATTTCCTATCTCCTATTTACATCCACAGAGACGGACCAACTGAACACATGCAAGTTACTTGAAATACTGAACACTGAAAAGTTAAATCTCATCTCATCTCATCGTAAACCTCTAAAGCCGAAGCCCAACCAAACCACACTTACTACGAGAGACCTAAACCCAAACCAAGTTAGTATTACTCCAGCAGCAGGCAACCCGTTTACTTTTCTAACTAATCTTAAATGCTCTGTATACTATGAGGAAAGATGTAATGATTAAACAGGCACAAACACTGAGTATGCCCATCTAACATTTAAAAAGGCCTACCTCTGTCGTTTAGTTCAAACTAACTAGACTTCGACTTGTAATAGCAAACGCACACGTTTCATTCTAATACGAATTTGGTTACTAAATAGGAGACTACAACGGTTATTGCCGTTCTATAGTAAAACAGCTTCTATGTATAATAAGAAAAATACAATACAGTACAATTCTTCTATCGTTTTAACTATTATTTCCACAAGCATCAAGTGGTAAAGCACCTCTGGTTATTTTTTCACTGTAAATTAACGCAGAATATTTCCCCTATACTCAATGCAATGCAAGTACTCAACTCGAGATCAGATCATCATCCCCATCCCTAAAAAGTCCCAACCCCAAAATCTCTCACCATGCAACAACGGTTACTATGCATTCAAAGCTTATAGATGATGATCATCTCCACCCGTCTTTCACTACTACTGGTTTGTGAAATATTGAACTCTGAATTTAAAATAGCTTCAATTTTTATTTCCTACTTCACGAATACAGAAGAAATTGCTGACCTCTGCTTAGATAGTATAGACATAGTTTTTTTTTGTAAATTCGCTAACCCACCACCCGTTGATAAGATTATTCATGAAAGAATGACTACAAATGTACCTACAAATTATGTTCAATAAATATCTCTCACGATGAAGAATCAGGATGAAGATTAATTCCATGCGGAAATAATGCATAATAGTACATTGTATGCAGTCTCTCTGTCTTATGTTATTTTATTTACCCACCTACTACGTTCCATCCTCTTCTTATGAATTTCTACACTTAAGAATATAATCAAATGCTTTATCTTATTAGTTTGGCCAACACCAAACAATTAATCATTCATTCACACACACACTGAAAAGACAACTTATGATTATTTGATTCTTAGCACGACTACTACATAATCCTCTAGACCTTAAAAATATAAGAGCTGAGGATGAGGTGTAATTTGATGCAAAGGATTGGCTGAAGACGACAGATCGCACACGAAATAGAATTCAGATTCCCTTCTATATAAGATGACGTTACTTCTATATAGTATGTGATGATGATGAAGCACCAAGAAAGAATACAAATCACTTGAGATTGACATGCGTTAAATCATGGGCAGATTTTTTTAACAAGATTTCATGAGAAACTCATGAATTTAATATAAATCTCTATTTTATTCCATGCCTGCCTCAGTCGATCCATTTGCGCCTGTTGGCCTCTTCTGAATTGATTTGTCCAATTATGGGCAAAATCAGAATTCATTTGCCTTCATCCCCCAGCAAATAACCAATTGACCATATTCGTAAGGATTTTACAAAATTATTTGACAACCCAAAATTATAAGTCGATGAATCAAGGTTTATCTTATTTGCATACCGAATGAAAATTTCCATGAGATTCTGGCCATTCGATTGAATGATATTTCTGTCGAAAAAACCTGTAGTAAGGAAGCTACAAAGTACAGACTGAAGTGAACTAAATTAACTTGATTAGCAAATTTTTACTGTTGAGGAATGGACGCTTTAGTCAAGTCACCGTATGGGACCGGCTGTAAAAAGTTATTATCACGGTGTCCTACATCTTCCAAGCACACATTTTACTTAACACAAACACCCAAACCCCTAAAAACGATACGGAGGACGTAGTAGAGTGCTTTTCTTGTTTTCCCCAAGAAAGCATTTTATAGCATCATCAGAACGCTCAGAGCACTCCACAGAACTATTAAATACCTTTTCCACGCGCGGACAACTTTTTTACGGTCGGGTGTTGGGTTTCAGTTTGTATATCGACAACTAAAGTCATGTGGTATGTAGGGTATAGTCGAAGGAAAACTGTAGAAGAAAGTCCTGAATCCATCGGGATTTAAAAATACGCATATATTCCTGATTTCGTCTCATTTCATTGAAACCTAACACATTATAAATAAATATGCTTGCATATATATTCCCCACTTGGATAAAAAGGGAATACAATCTGAGCCTCTACTACTTACTACTCTAGGACAATTAACCCAATTATAACCGATTCAATTTTAATTGGCAATACAATAAAGTCTATCTATTTTTAAATGAGGATAAGCAATTGAATAGCTTACCTTGTTAATGAGTTAATGAAAAAATTGCATTCACCTGCTCTGTTGCCCATTTTTTAGGAGATTTAATTCAAATGTCGTCTTACCTGAAATAAAAAATGCATAAAAATTAATAAATAATATTGCACAATAGGTTAATAGGTATACTCGTATACTCAATACACTTAAA
The DNA here is from genome assembly GCA_034682405.1 of Hydroisotoma schaefferi. NCBI lineage: Eukaryota > Metazoa > Arthropoda > Collembola > Entomobryomorpha > Isotomidae > Hydroisotoma > Hydroisotoma schaefferi. Next base: position 110,655 of record JAQFZX010000030.1, on the reverse strand, counting down.
CGCAACGCAACTGTGGTTCAATTTATCCTGACGTTAGGTAAACAGATGTCGAAACGCATTAAAAATTTCTAAGGACCCCGAAAATCTATACAACGGGTGAGTAAATCGCCTTGCGTTGCACCTCATTTCATTTTGGCTCCCATTTTTTGGGGCCTATATAAAAAGCATTTTGGTCCTATACAAAAAAGTAAGTTGGTCCTATGGTAACTTATACCTATCAACAATTAAGTTGGTCCTATACAAAAAAGTAAGTTGGTCCTATGGTAACTTATACCTATAAATAATTAAGTTGGGCCTATGAAAAAAGTATTATGTCCTATTCATAAAGTGCTATTAACAAAGTGCATTTTAACAAAGTATCCCATGTAACTCGAGTCATGGGAAACTAAACTGCATTAGATTAAACTTACACGATAAATACCGTGATGACATTATTACCAAACCACCAACCCGCTGTTTGGTGTCTTTGTGTTTCACAATAAGAATTAATAAAGTTTACGCTTCCTTTCAACCTTCGCAATTTCATATTAATATGCATATCGTTCGTAGTAATAAATACCGTATAAGCAAGCCATACTTAGATCAGCAACAGCAACCAATCATCCTCATTGTTCCTCAATAAACTCAATTCGTGGTGGCTTAAATTGATACGATTATCGATTTTTCTACAAGGAAAGTCATACTCGCTGCAGGGAGTCCAGCCCTGATCTTTCAATACTACCCTAAATGGGATCCAATTGGATCTGTCAATCGACATGGATGAAGTTTTCGCCTAACCCTCATTTGACACAGCTTGGGGCTTTTCTCTTCGTGCTTGGTATTTGTATTATTGCTTACCAAATAACTAAACCTCTAAACAACAACTTCCCTACAGGACAAACTGAACTCAGTGAAAGACCCAGACCAACATAAACAGCCCTACAACACAAAAAAACCCACAAAAATTCTAAGGACAAGCCGTATTTACATACTCTTCTTATCCATGGTTTACTTACCAAGCCATCGTATTAATTCAACTGCAGAATGCTTCCTGACTACTAAATCCCCTGTCCAAAGATACCTATTGCTTATCCATCACTCTTACCACGTACCCCTCTCTACTGCCTCTCCTTTCTTCTTTTATCAGTAAATTTAAAGCTAGCTAGAGAAAACTGAAAAAAATCCCTATTCTTTGAGCAAGCTAACAATGTAACCTAACAGTTACGAAGTGACCACCTACATAAGCTTAACGTCTATATGTGCAAACAAGCACGTACAAAACATCGTTACAATTTATGGTAGTTTTAAGCACATTTTAAATCCTCCGTTGAATCAATTACAGTAATTTATTTTGCATTTGAACTAAATTTTATTGGATCTAGGCATAATGGTGTCCCACCTTCACAAATCGCTCTTGAGTAGTCATTATATCCAAAAAGAGAGACAACTGCTCGGTACTTTTAGGTCTTGCCAAGCTACGGGGTAACGAATTAGAAGCCACTGTCCCATTAGTAAAGCTCTTCGAAGTACTCATATAATAAGCACTATTCCTCTGATCTTTACTAAACTTCAAGCTTCCACTTCTTCGCAACCTAGAGCAGTTTCCTATTAGCTGCCGATCTTCACCTTCACTCTTTCCTAGCTGTCCAGCAGTGGTAGTTACTGAGTTACCAATTAATAGGCTTTCAGGAGGCATTGGATCATCGCTGTAGTTATTTAATTTTCTATTTCCACCATGATCTTTCATCCCCAGTTTATACCCGTTAGCTCTGTCATTATTATTTGTACTGTCAGAACTCACAAGACCATTAAAACAGTCAGACTTGCTTGACTTTTTAATCGGAAGACTGTGCGAAGAGTAGCTTGGGCATTGAGACGACCTGTAAAGATTTGACGTACAGTTTTTTGTATTGCTATTGCTTGCCTCCCTCCCGTCAATATCATCTCCATCATACTGATACCCGTATAGACTTCGACTATTGTAATTTATGATATCTTTTTGCGATTTCCTTCCTTCCTCGGTCCAAGCAGCAGAAGTCCGTGGAATGATGCTGTAATCCTTGATCTCTGATAAACCAGGCGTGGAATAGCTAATTGGGAACTTCTGAGTGTAGGCAGAAGACAGAACCAACTTCCTGGATACGATATCCCCGTTGGGAAAGTCGGTAGGTACTTTTTTCCGTTGGTGAGATGGAAACCTGAGCATCCCACCCGGTGGAAGTGATAAAGGCCGGGGTTTTCTACCAGTAAATAACTGATAATCACTTCGAGATGATGGCAAGACTGAAACTCTGCCACTGAGTCTTCTGACATTTTCTCTGCCCAAATCAATTTCCAAATCATCCCTCCTAGAACATCTTCTGTTCAACTTCAGGTCTTCAAATCGGTCTGTCAACCGGAAATTTACAGATGAACTTCGTGCAACTTTGAATGAAATATAATCACTCTCGTTCCGATTCATTTGCGTACAGGCTAGCCACAATAACAAGTGAGGATCAGAGTGAGGATGCTTCGATGTCGATATTTTTCAACTAGTGACCACATCATTTTACTCTGCAGTATTTTTGAAAAGGTAAATGTAACTTATGGACTAGCTGTCACCACATAATTATTTTAATGACGAAAGTACACACTTGTACTGAACACTGCACCAGGTGTAACTTACAAATAGTACCAGATCTCATTATTTATGCTTCCGTCAAAATCCTTGGGTGGGTACATTATTCATAACCTCATGAATATTTATTTTACTTGCAGTAAAGTTAGACTGGCCTTCAAAGTTATTACTATTCTACCGATTGAATTTCAGTCCGTTCTAATTTCAACTCAACTGTTACGTATGAGTATGACTTATGCACAATGGGATGAATACTAATCAAGGAGCTAGCTGGGTGGGAGTCCAAGTAATAAGAACTCAAACTACTGGAAAAACTTCATTACAAGTTGTATCATAATTTTACTCCAGAGTATTTTTATCACGTAACCAGCAGAACTATTCTTGACATACTAGGGACTTTTACTTTTAAATTTAAAACGCCTACACTTATATTACTTTTTTCAAAATTGAAACTGAAAGTCCACTTCAAGAGATCCTCAATATCTCCAGACTTATCTCGCACAGTTAAAAGAATGATAACGAGAAAGTTATAGCGAAATTCGGAAAGTCCGATATGAGACTGGATATCAATGTAATGTAGCCAACCAAGGGCAAATTCTCGACTAAGTCACCTTTACCGGCCACTTATTGCATGTGTATTTGACACAAGTAAATCAAAATTGAAGACTTGGCCACAAGAGTAGTGAAGGGACTGGACTATGGGGAGTAGAGTACAGGGGACAAGGATTAGGACCCGACGAGTACAGGTTCAACTCTCAACAGCTTGACTGGAAGTCGGTGGGTTAGTTACGACTTGGTTCATGTAATGGATTTCACTTTTCAGAACTGCTACTAAACTGCCGTACTATATCCAGCCAAAACTCAAGTCGAACTTGTTCTTGAACACCGAACAAAACTTAAATGCTATTTCTATTTCTTTCGCCATGCGCTACTTTACTATCAACATCAACTTATGTACTAAAACTTTGTACGCTCGGTTCGGATTAGAACGGCTACTACTGCAGCTACTACTACTCCATTTGACTGTGTTAACAACACAACATCCAGTCACTCAGTAACAAGCAACCAACATGGCAGAAGAATTTCGCTTAAATCGCATCCACTTTATAACCCAAATCCTCAACATTTGTTTCTAAATACGTCCACTTGTTTCCACACAGGAAGCTAGTGGCTAGAATCATCAAGCACGTTTATTATTATACTCTTACTGATCCGTGCACTCTTCTATGACTCCAGACAGAAGAACATTCTTTGTGTCAAGTAGAGCACCTCTGTCCTATTTCTAAACACGTCAAGAGCTTTTCATACCCACTCAAAACTCACAATGCAAGAAAAGCTGCAAGGTTACCAAAAAAACCTATCGCAAGATTCCATCCCAAAAAGCTACTCTCTTGAATGCATGTATTGTAACGCTGGCAGATACTTTTTGAAGCTCTGGAAACCATCAAATCCAGCTTTTTGTCATGCATTCCCAAGTGGTTCTACTTTTACCAACCGACGACTACACCAAACTCGATGCATATTAGATGCTGGAATATGTATAAATTCATCTTGAACAGCAGCTAAGAGAGACTGAGGAAGCACTCAGCTTGTCTTAACTTTCCAAAGACAAGACGTCTTTGGATCTCATTCTAGTTCCTTCTGTACTGTCTCAAACTAAATGCCAGTTTTCCTAATTAATGGACGTTGAGCGGAGGCAGAAGGATGGAATGGGGATACTAACTATTTCTGCTTGCAGAAGCAACAATAATTTGATAACTTCTTGCTTATTAAAATCTAAATGCATCCTACCTTGTAGGGATTTACTACAATTTACCTGCCTTCTGACAACAGTTGACAGTAAAACATTTTCCTATTTCTACAAGACAGTGTCACAAATACGTTAAGACATGGCCATATTTATCAAATACTTTACATTAGATAAATAAGTGGTCTAGTCCATGTATTGCCACCAAATAACACCTAATTATGCATTAATTAATTCTATACGCATTATTCTTGCATTTTGCATCGCATGTACTACATTCAATAAATAAATACATTAGAAGCATTACTGTAAAAGAACTGAACTAATTTTACAATTATGAGTTTTATTTTTCTATAACTATACACTAAGGACTTCCATTACACTTCCAACAAAGCACTGAGCGGAGCCGGAGTGCTTGTGGCTGCGGGAATTAAAATTTTGATACCTTACTTTTCTCATGAGCATGACTCTTCTTATTGCAGAAAAAGTTAGGATAGCGTAGCAGATAACAAAAATATAGCCCTTCATGTCTATGATGCCGTCTTGATTAACTTTTTAAAACAGCTTATCCAACCAGACACCTCTGCAGGCTTCGTAAAAAGCAAAATGATACATTAAAGTTCTCACAGATCAATACTTTAAAAGCCTGGAATGTATGCTTTCAGCACTAACCCACAATTTAAAAACAAGTCTTTAGCTTCGATTACCATGAATCCCGAATACCATTACTGAGGCGATTCCTGACAAGACTGCCAACTTTGCAATCGACGAGACATGCACGGTTGCCGACTCATTCATAACACGAAAAACATAAAAACGAGAAAGCTAGAAGCTTGAACCTACACTAAAAGGTACGGTAAACGGTGAAAGTAGTAGTAGAGAATCAGGTGCTTAATCAACCAAGACTTTGAAGCAATCCTAAATGGAGACTTTCTACAATCTGTCTAGAAACTCAGAACTGTCTTAAGATATCATAATTACAACTGGTATATCTTCAGCCCCATTGTCAAAAATGACGTTCTTAACTATCATCCTTCTCAAAATAGATCCGCTACCTTTGTCTCCGAAACGCTATCAATTGTTCAGTATTTTTATTTACATTTTGATATCTATGATTCAAGCTTACGACCAAATAATTACGCCACGTTGTTTTTTAATCAAAATAATGCTGCATTATCCTTATCCTATGGACTCTTGCGGATGTTGCAGACAGAATGCTCATTAAAATTATGGGTTTTAATTTTGACTGAATTTTTTCGTATGTCGTGTGATTAAAATACAAATTGTTACCCTAAATCCCGGTCCGCAACTTGCTATGGACCGCGCCATATGGACAATGACGTAGGATACTTGAATTTGACCTGGAATTTTAAAACATATTCTTCTTCCTCTAATCCATGCTACTTTTTCCTCGCTATAACTATGTGCAAACTAGTTGCTCCATTGAAACTGCGATGGTAGAAGAATAACGTGCATTAAATTGTGTTTATTTAAGACCCTTTAAATTACATCTTTAATCCTATGATTTTATTCATTCTATCAAACGATGCCTATATTGCGGAAAAAAGAAGCCACTGTACTACACTGAGAAAACTCGTTCAACACACAACGAAACAACACCTTGAGATTCAAGCAATGGATTTTTAACAGTCGAACTGTAATGTTTACTGGAAAATAAATAACGGCGAGTACGTTTGTGAAAATATTAAGCTTGTTACACCCGAAAAAATATTGATGCGGATGATTTTTCGAACATGGAAACTATTAGGTAGCTACATATACATTCCATTAACATACCTTTAGTTTTTGCAGAGTGCTTCTAGCGACGGTGGATTCCCTTGGAGGATTAGGTCCCAATCGGTGGGCATCGTTTTCAACACTGTCAAGTATTCTTTCGAGGTCTGCAATCCACGCCAACTGAGCATCTAGCTGTCTGTCAATTGTCGTATGTGATGCCTGTGCTGCATGCAGGGCACGTCCTCGAGACACCACACTAACAATATCAAAACGTGAGATGAATGTCCGAAGAAAAATTTACGGGGTTTTATTTAAAGGATATTTACCTATTGTTTAGATGCGCGTATCGTAAGTTAACCTGCTCTGTAGCCCGTTTCAAGCGGGATGTATCGTCAAGTTGATATGCAGAAATAAGTTGCTGGCTGAGATGTTGGAAGCCTTCCAACTGCTTTTTGTACTGGTGCAGCTCAACGTGCAAAGTCTTTACGAGCGATAAATTAAACATTGATACGTTTTGATGGATAAGAACAGATTAAGTTTACAGGTTATTTTATAAACAAACAAACAAACCTTTTGCTCTTTCATAAAACCATCCACGAAATCATTGGAGTTAGGAAGATTAAAAATCTGGTTTAGTCTAGATTCCATGTGATAAAGCCAAGCATCAACTTCCTTAAGTTGACAATCCCACCTTATCGAGTCCGCTAAACATTGCTCCAATAAAGTTATGCGACTGACAACGGCATGGTTGGTTTCCACCCAATGCTCTCGCAACTTACTAACTGCATTAACAAAATCCATAAGGTTTAGTTTAGTATATTGCACCAAACTTTTGTCTATTATTCTTGAGCAAAAATAAAAGCTAGGACTAGGATACCTTTGCTGTGCAGATTATGACGGTTAGATTCGGACTGAAGATTTTCTGCTGTTTGTAATAGTTCGTCTAACTGAGGCTTTTTTAACTCCAGTTCCCGCAGAACGGTCTGTGAAGTAATCGAAATTTATTATTTTAACTACCCTACTATGCATGCAAAGTTTGCAAAATACCAAGGTTCGCTCACCCTCTGCTTCTCTAAAATACTTCGAACGTTGTCCACATCGCCAACTATCACCGTTTGCTGCTTTAACGACTTCAAATTGAGAGTCATTGAGTCATCTAGTTCGTTAATCTGGCAGTGAAAGTATAGAAAGTTTCAGTTTGCGGGACAAGACGTTTAAGTGAATACTCGTTTGAATTTGATAACAGTAAGCCACACACTTACCTCTTTCACAACTTTTAACAAAGTAGAATCTGCAGTGAAAAAGTCAGTCTCAACTTGTGGTGTGCCCCTGTCTTCCGAGTATCCAAGAGGAGAAAGTCTATCTTCTAACCTCTTAACAACAACGGGTTCTTCATTTTGGCTAGGGCTTACCGCTTCAGAACCTAAATTTCAATTCATCAACAAAAGAACATTTCTGAAGTTTTATTTTCATCCCATTTTAAGTTCTTTAATCAATGTTGGCCACAGGTTTGCTGGCACAATACAAAAACAGCCTCAAGAAATAAACCCGTTCAACATGAAGTTAATGTGCTTGTAAGAACTGAACGCTCGCTAAAGAGATAAAGAGAGAGAGAGAGAGAGAAGAGAGAGATTCAATTAACTGGTCAGTTTTACTTATCAAAACGGAGATTCTAATAGAATAATTTAATACAAATTTTTTTTAAGTCTTGCGTGAAATTATTAAACGAAACCACCTCACTTGACACGCAAAAGCTATTTCCTAACCTATAATAAATTGCTCACCTCAAAATTATTTATACTGTCGTACAAATAAAAGGAATTACACCTAACATCTACCTCGAACATTCACACTAGTATTCCATGAATAATTGAACGGTATAAAAAGCACTGTCCTTATTTTAATACACGAATATCCAGTATGATAAATTCAGCCTTTATCCCTTTTGAGTACCTTTTAACTTTGAGGCAATGAAATGCACTATGTTATTTTTTTTAATTGTACTAATTTGGTGATACTTTCTCCACTCTAATATTATTATTGACGATGCACCGTTTTAAAGTATTACTTTCTTTACCAGCCTTTCGCCATATACTGATTTATATATAAATACTCAATATGAAGATACAAATGTGCTTTGTTCACTGATGAAAACAACCCATTACCCTTTACAAGAAATAAGAAACGTTTCCCTTAATCTTAAGACAATTATTTTCAAACCCCTTATTCGCATGCAAGCAAGTAATAAAGTAGCAGAGCAGAAGAAATAGCAGTATTGTGATATTACTACAAGAAATATGAAGATTTCCAGGCTCTTCAGCAGATATCAGTTATGGGCAGCAAGACAAACCAACTAACTATAGAGCAGGTCGGGTAGTATACACACGACGAGGCTGTCAAGTGTACCATAACATTAAGCCTGGAAGTTCTAACCAAGAGAGAATAATGCTTTCTCCAGCTTACTACGTTCCATATCCGTATATTTGAACCCGGTATTCAGTATTCCAACAAACTGATCGATAAAAACTAGCGCATGAGTTTTCCCTCCTGTCCCTTTCCTTCAGTTGTAGTCGGGTATCAGGAATATAATGTTGTAGTCGGGTAGCTGCGATAGCCAGTTTCTGTCTCTCTGTTTTACACTGTCTGATCGAGTGCTTTTACTTCACTCTTACTCTAGTGGAACGAGGACGAGCATGTTAGGTTAGGCCGAGATACTCCAATCTTCTGCTACTGCTAACGGCTGCTACTACTACTGCCACGACTTCCACTACGATTATTCCCTAGCCTATTAGAGTGTTAGAGAGAGAAGTTTGAAGAAGAATTGGAATACAAGGAGGCACTCGGTTACAATAAATGGACCGGAGCAAGAGCTGAGATGGGAACATATCCAACATCCTGTGGTACCTTTAACTAACTTCCTATGAAAAACTTCCTTCCCTCTATTCTCTTCTCTTTTGCGGTAGCCAAGCCAGTGCCACTCAAAGTCTCAGAGAAAAGACGAAAGAAATGGAAAAAACTTTCTGAAAGCTCTATGCTATAGAACAGAGACAAGAAAAAGAGATAATAGATTCAGTCTGCAATGCCACTCCATAAGTATCAGTTGGTAGGGTACGTCGGCTATTAACTCGTAATCAATAAAAGTGGAAAGAAGGAATATTTTTGATACTTTATAATGCACAGGAAACTTACTTGCACAGCGATTTTTACTATAAAGGTTTTACTATAAAGGTTTTAGCATGCTTTTATGAGCTGTTTAACTACAATTTCACTGAGAGTTTAGCAGAGCGTGGTACAGAAAAATTGTTGTTTATGTTAGATTAGACTGTGCATATATACGAGTAGGCGTAGATGGTGAAAGCCGAACGATCGTAACTTATCTGATCAATGGCAACAGGGAAACAAAATAATAACAATAATAAGATAATTACCAGTATTTTGCGAGGTGGTATGTGGATTGGACATGGTCACGATAATGTCGAAAAACTTTTGTTCAGCGGCTGGAGTCAAGGTGTTGATTTCTCCTTTTGACTTTATGTACACCCAGTCTTCTTTCAGCTGACGAATTTTTTCCTACCAACCAAAAGCAAACAAGATATGTTAAGACAGACCTGGTCTGGCTAACATTAAATTAGAAGTAGCAATGGCATATTTTTTGTATAGAAAACGACGTCTATAAAGCTCGATAGAATTTCTTTTAAAACATTATTAAGATTGGTTGTCACCTTCATCATCAGAAATTGCTTGAGGCTTGAGGATAAGAAATAAACGAAAGGGACTATTCAGACAATGCTTACCATCATAACTGGAGTCATACTTTGCCCGTTTGCTTGACATTCTTTTTCTAAATTGATGTAATTACGAATCACATCCATTACTTCACTCTGCTTATCCTCGATTCGAATCTATTGGATTGAATCCACATTATGTCAAAGCTTTAGCATGACACTATGAGCTATAACAGTAAATCTTTCTAGGGACGAGACAGGTTAGGAAAGTTTATCCTTACCATTATCCCTTCAATGGCAGCACTTTTTTCATTCGGAGGTCTGTGCTTTGCAGTGGCCACCTGAGCCCGCACTTCCAATACCCAAGAGGCTGTGGTGTCCAGTTGGGATGTATGTTTCCTCAAACTCATAAGCTTAGATTCTACTAGTTTTCTTCTTTCTGGAAGTTCTTGCGTCAACTAGAGAACATTCATAAAACACTTCATTCCTGCAAACTATCCCATTCCATTGAATGCAATAAATGAAGGTGTACAAAGAACATTTTCCGTACTTTTTCTATTTCTACTTTGAAAGTGGCCAAATCTTCTTCCGATACAAAATGATGCTTACTTTGCCGAAGTTTTTCCAAATCTGGCTTCTTTCCCATTATTTCGTGTTCGAGAATCTGTAACGTGTTTACAAAAATTATAAAATTACGAAACCAAATTTACAATTTTTTTAGCCTGTCGTTCAAATTACTTTCAATGTTGATAATGAATTGCGAAGGGCTGTTTCATCCGAAAGTTTGACTGGTGTGCCGTCAAGAGCTTCAGTGGCCCGTTGAATCCAATCTCGAAGTACTATCTGTGGCTCCCACCACTTACCGCGAGCGATTCTATGAACTCCAGTTTCTCCGCAGATTCTATGGGCCCAGCGAAACATATCTCTTTATTGCTTTATTGCTTAGATCCTTGACCTTTAATTGCTTGAATGTTATGTTTTGAATACCGATCCCGATTAATGGTCATTTCAGCAAGTAAGTTTCGCCAACGATGACCAATAGCTTCAATTTTCTTTGTAGAATCATCGTAAGCTGGACTTAGCCGCGATTTCTTACTCATCATTAACATGACACTTCTACATTGAAAATTTACACCAGAAATATTTTGCATTCCAACTTTTTTAAAGTAATGTAGTAAAATCTGAAACATCATACCTATGACGCTTCGACACTTGAGTTTCTATTGCTTTCAATTTCTGTTTTGTTTCATCAGGACTTAAAGTTGTGGCCTCTTTCCATTCTTTTAATTGGATTTCCATATCATCCAGCCAAGATTCTAAATCCATTATATCAGTAGTTTGGGGACTGGACTGTACGGCTGGACTTGGACTAGGGCTCTTGCTTGGGGAAGATCGCATTAACATTTGGCCCACTGTTATGCTTAATGTAGCCCACTCATCAAGCAGTTTTTTCAAAACACGCTTAGCTTGCGATGTTTGATCAGGAGTTCCTTTCATTCCTTGCTCTTCTTGTTCTTCAAGTTCAAGAATCTTGGGACTGATTTTATCAAGATCTTCTTTTACTTTCTACAAATAAACACATGCAATTTAATTATTTTAAAAACAGTAAACCTTGTGCACAAATGTTAACGAAAATTACCAGTATATCTTCCGCTGATCCTAGTGCTCTAGAAATAGTTGCTATTTGTTCTCTCAACTTATTAACTTTAATGACAAATTCGGAAGAAAGCATTCCACTTTCTTTCTTGGCCAACGAAATGGGCTTCGGCTTCACTATAGGAGGACAAGAGTCCAAGGAATTCCCATTTTGCTGTTTAGCAATTGGTTTAATTTCCTTGGGTTTCACTGGAGTTAACGCCGTTTCCAATTTAGTCCACTTTTCCTCCAAAGCGGACATGTCGGTTGCAAGTCCCGTTATATTACGCCTTTTTAATTCTACACATTTTCGCTTGAGTGTTCGGAATTCGTTATTTTTTTGGTTAAACTCTTCCCTCAAACCCTAAATTAAAAGGATTATTTTTGATGTTATGATTTTTTCAATAAAAGCCGTCCACAAAACAGATTAAATGTTTACCTGAGTATCATTTTTGGAATTTATGGCCAACGAGTTGTCTGAAACCCAGTCATCTAACTGCTGAATCATAGACTGACATTCAATTTGCGTTGTTTCAAGTTTCAATGCAGCAAATCGTTGACTCTGTTTACATAAGAACGAATTTAATGCATAATTTTCCGAATTCACTATACAACAATAATTTCAATGAACTAGGACAACATTAAATTAGTTCCAAATCTACCTCAGCTCTTGTTTTTAGTTGAAGCCAGTCTGATCGAAGCAAATTTAAAGCCGCTCTAATTTGGTTAGCTCTCGCAACGTCAAGTTTAGATATTTTGAAAACTAATGAGTCCCCTTTACTTATTGTAAGAGCAACTTCAGGTTCTACTGCACTTAGTTCCACTTCCAAAGCCTTGCCATAGAGTATTTGAAGTTAATAAATAATTGACATTGACGTGTGTTGTTACCGCGAGTTAGATTTTACAGTTAAAGCGGAATATTTCTTACATCAACTCGTTTCCGAGGATCGGAATCTTGATCAATTTCTTCTAACTTTTTCGCCATTCGTGCCATTGTTTTAGATACATCTTCACCTTCACTTTGAAATGCCAGAAGTTCTTCGTCCTTAGTAGCTACAGATGAATCTTGATCATGTTCACTGGTGAAAGCTTTTGCTATTCTCGCAAATGCAGATGGCTCGACGGATAAAGGAGGACTCTGTATAGGCCGATCATAATCTTTCTCTTTCAACAAACTTGCAGCAACAACCTGAAAAATTGCGTGATAAATCAAGAGTAGCAAGGTTCCAAATTGTACGAATAAAAAAAAACAAAATATTACGACTGAAAATATCATGGACATCCCCAAAAAAACAAGTCTCAAGTCCAGCATTCGACAACAAGCGATTCACAAAGCTACTGCCTACAGTAGTAAGTATAATATTGCAACATCACTATACACAACAAACTATTCCATATAAAAAGCATTCGGCAGTGTAGGGTCGGTAATCAGGTTCGTTATCTTGGATCAGTTCTTCGGCAGTCAAAGCAAGACATGTCTATTCAATAAAAATTTCACAGCAAAACTCCCATTATATTGAGAATATCCGAACCTTCTTCGAATTTCCATCTCTGCTTTCCTGACTTGGACCTGACCACGAACGATTACTTGAAGCTGGCTGACGAGCATTAGCGTTCACAGAAGATCGCATTTGTTTCTGCAGTTTCTGTGACGTTGCAACAGGTACTTTTACAATAGCAACATGATCTTTGCCACCCATGGAAGCTCCAAGCTTAGGCTCCATTCTTAAAATCCCTTGCACTACATCTCTGGACTTGATTTCTACTATTTTAACATTTCCCTCACCAGAAGCAAGCCTATATTGGTTTTTGGCTGAAGCCCTTCTCCCGATTGGACTATGACTTACCACCACTCCGCTAGGACCTGAAGCACGTTTTCTTTCAACAATTAGGGCATCCGAACCAGAATGCGTGTCACCGGGAACAACTGTGGAAGCTTCAGAAATAGTAGTCGACAGAGATATTGATGCTGCATCCTCATCGGTGTCGCCTTCTGCTTCAAGCTCCATCGCACTTGATTTAGATCTATGGTGATCCTTCCTAGCTTTTCCTCGTTGCACTTCCACATGGCTGGATAACTTTTTGTGCTTCATCACCCCATCGCTTCCTTTGGAACTCGAGTCTCCAACGGATTTGGTTTTTACGGGTAATTTAGATTTAGGGACTCCTATTGGAATAAACTTTTCCCGTTGTTGTCTAATTATCTCATGGCTCTCGTCATTAGCATGAATGCCTGCAGCTGAACTTAAAATGTTTTCTGCGTCATTAGAATTTTCAGCCTCGTCGTCATCAAAGTTAAACGCAGGATTGCATATACCAATGTTAGAGAATGACTGTGAAGTATTATTCGACGATTCGAATTTCGGTAGGTGCGTCGTCTCAGACGGCTCAGTCCGCTCAGTGAATGTATTAAATTGATTGGACTTTGTTTTACTAACGCTAGTGGTACTTGCAGCAGTAGCTGTTTCATCCGCAGAGTCATTGTCAAGTACAATGCACGAGCTTAAGTTCTGCAAAATGAGTAAGAAGCATGTACATAAGCTTACCAAAAATAAAACACATTGCTTGCGAACATAGCTAATAAAAATTGCAACATAAAGTACTTGGATTAATACACTAAATGGAAGAATGTCTAACCCTAACTAATATCGAATTTGCGTTTCAGCTCTGTAATTCATCCGGACGGAAAACGGAGGTTAAAATAAATTTTTATACCACAATATCACAACCAACAGTTAGTATTACCTGCAACTGATGCCCAATGGACTCCAATCGATGGGACAGCTTTTGAATAACCAAGTTTTGAGGATTTTCAACGCTGAGAGGATCTCCTTTAGCCACAATAAGGTCTATAGACTTATCCCGTAAGCAATCTAATTTGTCACTTCGCTCAGTCAAATCCTCATTTAAAGCCTGTTCGCATTTAAAAGTGCCGTTCTCATTAACCATCTTCTTGGGTGTTAAAATAATATATGATTTTCTTTTTAAATTCTAAATTCTCCTTACCTGTAACTCCATTATTTCATCGTCAGTGAAACAAATATTATCTGCTGTCATACGGTTCAAGAAACTTTCTGCCTTCTCCAACCAATCCCCAAGATCACTAACGACTTTCTCATGCGTTAATTCAAGCTCCGGAATGTTGTCCTCAGTGATATTTTCTTTGTGTTTGTTAATCATATCTTTACTAATCAGATCCCACTTCTCTAATATCACAGCTCTGCGTTCCTTTAACGAATCCAGTAAAACAGGATCAACAATTTTCAGGAAATTATCGTAGTTCTGATCAAACTCTTGCATGATTTTACTCCAGCGCGGTAGTTCTTCTATTCTTCCCTGTTTCCACAAACGAAATCATGTCATACCAATTAAGAAAACTGAATTAGCAATTCGCTTGCTTGAAAGTGAAAGATGCTGGACGCTAGCAGTACGTTTTTCAAGTGCATTTTTTTACCCTTACCACGCAAAAATCCCATGTTGAAAAGAAGCAGGCATATTAGTAAAACGCACATGAGATAAAAGATTAGATGTAAGAGTTCAGAAGTGAAAGAAATACAAGAGTATATTATGCCACAGTTTTGCTTTCATACCCTTAAAAATTCAACTTCAGCTTCCTTGTCCGTGAATCCGTCCTCCAATTGGGTTTCACTTTCTTGTAACCAAAATTCTAATGACTGCATCTGATCATTCATTTGTGAACTTATCGTCAATCCTTTCTCCAGACTGCCTCTTATACTAGCAATTTGCATTCCCAACTGTAAGGAAATTACATTCATCTTCTGATTAAAAACTATGCACTTAAAGGAAAGGTTGATTTAAAGTAAATTGAAAACGAAGTCTTGCCTTGTTATATAAAGCTTTCATGGCATCTAATTCGGAATTTAATTTTGTATCAGCCTTTTTGTCCTCAACTTGTCGCCGACCTTCTCGGAGAACAACTTCAACTTCTTTTTTTAGATCGCTCAGTACTCCATACTCTTTCTGTTAAAATACGCATTGGTTCAAAGCCCCGTAAGAAATGTTCACTCATTTAACTACACTAGACTAAAGTACTAATTTTTCGTACAGTGCAATTATTCAGTTGACTTTGAATACTTTCTGGATCCTCCGATGCTAGTTCAAGGAAACAAAGCTTCTGCTCTACCTGCCGCAAAGCTCTCCATATTCGTTCTATTTTTGGTAAAAGTTTAGATTCTGGAGGAGGAGACGAGAACTGCGTAAACTTTGATTGTACTTCCTCAAATCTTCCCTGTGGACCAATACATTTTTAAAGATAAAAATTTTGCTATGCTAATTTATTACTTATAATAACAATTAAGTTTACACTTCACCTGCAGTAAATCTCTTTGTTCATCCAACCGAGCTGCTGCTTCGTGTTTTCCAGCTTTCTTGTACGTTTCAACTTGAGTGACCATGCTTTCTAGAAGCTTTTCTTGTTTTGATAACTCCTCAGAAAGTTGCTGGAAATGTTAAATGATCATATATGACTGGTACTGCACGTTATGTGTGAATAAGCGTTTGGTATGACTTGTAACAGGATTATTTCTGTTCACGCGAAAACTTGAACCTAAAAAATTAGTTGTCTGTCATAAACACACCTGCGTATCGTTAGGAATATCTTCGGGAGTCAAATCATGCTCAAGCCTTGCCGACAAAATTTTATCAGAACATTCTAATACGTCACACAATTGTTGAATATCTCCCTCCCATTTTTCAGCTTCGGTCATTTCTGTTTCAAGCAGTTGTTTCCGTTCTTCCGCCTTTGTCAGTTTTGTGACAAGTTATTTAGTAAGTTACAACCACAATGAAAACAGGACAATATTATCGAGGGCAGCCAACACATTAAAACAAAAGTTAGTACACAATTAATCAGGTGAAATGACATAAACAATTCAAAAGACGGACAATTTAAAACTCGATACGCACCTGTTGTTTTAATTGAGACCATCGAGAGGTGACTTGACCAACATCGGTCTGTATGAAATTTGCTAAAACCGACTTTTCAACCAGTTGTCGACTTATGTCGGTGAGCTTAGAGAGTCTGGCTTCTTGCTGATTTCCCATGTATTCAATGTCCTAATTACATCGTCAATTGTAAAAACGGAATGGATTTTGATCATAGAATACTAAAGCATTAAAAATAAACCAACATCGAGGTCCTCAGATAGTTCTTCTACGTCTGCTGCAGCAGCAATAGGCTTTTTCAGTTTTCTTTCCATTCGATCTAAGCAGTCGTTTTCCTGGGCAGCCAAACCTTTGGAAACCGAGTTAAATCAGATATTGAACATATAATTAAAAAATAATACGTTAGTTTTAATAGTACTTACTTCTGAACTCTCCATACAAATACGATGATTCTTTCAGAAGTTTATAGGATCGATCAACGTTACCCGTTATTTCGGTCCATCTAGAATTCAACAGTGTATAATTTTTGGCAAGTTCCTGTATTGCTGATGCTCTACGAGGGTCATCTTTACAGTGCTCTGCAAATGAGAATTCCGGTTTACGATTAATTTATTGAGATATAGGTTGACTAAACAACGAATTGGCACATACTTTGATGCAAAAGCAAAAGCTCATTTCCTTTGTCATTAAAAACTCTGAAACTATCTTCCTTTTTATCCACTCTGTCCTTAAGGGCGTGGTATTTTCTCGAAAGTCGAGCCAGATCAGAAGGACTAGAGATCATTCCAACAGTAGGAGAATCTGTTTGAAGATTGTCTAGCCACTCTGCAGTTTCTGTAATACTTTGCTGTACCTATAGGAAATACGTTTTAATAATTTGTAGTCGTCATTATTTAAATTTAGAAATAACTGAGTTATGAACGAACATCTTTGGTCTTCTCTGCCGCTTCTTTAAGCATGACATTTTGCTCCTTCGCTTTTTTCGTTGTTTCGTTCCAGTGTGCATTCAACTTAAAAAGGCGAGCTTTTAAAGGAGGAATCATGGAATCATCGGCATCTTGGATCAAAAGTCTTCCCATCTTATTTAAGCTTTGGAACTTAGGTGTCAGCGTAGCTACATCTCCAGATAACGACTAGTAAAAAAAATTAAACAAAAATACGATGGAAAAAAATAAATAATCACAAATAAATGTCATAAATTAGTTTAGAAACTTGAGTGCAACCTACGTTCGACTGGTCCAGTTGTGCTTCAAGTACTTCGGTATCGCCAACTGCTGGAGTTTCAGCACATACGAAAATATCCACCTCCTCGAGCCAAGACTCCAGTCCAGTCATCTCTTCCTGCCATTGTTGAACTTTTGAAATTACTAAAAACCATAAATAGCGTTCATAAAACCTGCTGACAACAAAATTGGACTGCCATAACGCAAACTTCTTACAAGATTTAACGCTTTCAGCCCTTTCTTCTAAGGAAATTTTTACTTCAGAATATCTAGTTTTAAGTTCATCAATGGTTCCAAACTCCGGACTCAACGTTTGTGAGGAAGAATCAATTGCTGCTAGATTTTTCTCATGGGATTTAGATGCTTCAACGAAGTCTTCCAATTTTTTTTGATGATCTTTCATAGTACTGAGGTCAGTTAGTTTGACTTCTTCGGATAAAAGGAAACCTTCTGTAGCATTGATCCATTGTAAAATCATTTGCGACGATTCTGAGAATTTCTCTTCCATTGACATATCATTAATATCTTCTAAAGCGCTCAGTCTACCCGTCAACCTGTTTATCGTTGTATTAAATAGTAACTATTAATAGAGATCTTTACAGAAGTGGTCAAACCGAAATAATACTGCATAACCCACCTCTTCACTACATTTTCCCATTTACTGAAAAAAATGTCTAAATCTGATTTAAGCTCTTTGTCATCAGACGCGTTTTTATGCTGAGAAATAAGGTCATTCGTCTTGGCTCTAAACTTTCCAACTCTTCCCTCGTGTGAAAGAAGGGTTTTCTTTTTTACTCTACATTGTTCCAGCAGCCTTTTCCCCTCATTAGATATGGGAGACACTTCGCCTTGATTGTCCAACCACTTCTCATAAGACTGTAAACATAATGCATATGTTTTAGCATGTACTTAACTGAATCATACACCAAATTAATACTTACGGATAGTATCCCATTCATTCCTGACATCTCGCTAGCCAGAAGTTTTTTGGCCAATAAATAATCAATCAATAATTTTCGATCTGCCAGACATGTCTGCACTTTTTGCCACTTATCACTCAGTGTAGCAACTTGTTCTTCAACTTCAGTTGGCTCTTGATTTTCTTTGAAACAATTAATATCTTATGAACATACTTCTGGAAAAGAGATACTCTGCCAATAATCGTGAAAAGTTACCCATTTTCATGCAGCGAATCAGCTCCTGGGAATCTGCTATAGCTTGTTTATAAACTTCATCATTCAATGCCAGTTCAGATGCTAAGTCCTCCCACAGAATTAATTGTTCATCAACACTTAGTTCATCGAAGGTACACATACTCGTTGGACTAACATCAACAAGGTTTTCTGTACGTAAAACCCATTCGTTTATCTTCGCATAAGATGTTTCCCATTCGTTCATAATTTTGGTTCGTTTAGCTTTCGGAAACTCCTGCACAGTAATTTTATAAAACTTATGACGTTTTTTATTAGTATTTCATCAAAATAAACTATCATAGCATGCAAACTTGCAAACACACCTGTTGCTTAGACATGGCTAAAATGTCAACCATATCTACAGCCATGCCAGCAGGATGTTTAGGAGATTTCGGCTGTTTCACAACTCCATATTTTGTTATCTGAATGTGTGGTTATTTTTGTTTAAGTTAGTAAATTCAAATCCAAACAAGCTTTTACAGATTATTTTTTAAAACATAAATTCACAATGACAGCAAAACATTTAACTGACCCTTTGACTTTGCGCAGCTAATATTTGTGATAAAGCATCCCATCGGTCTTGAAGCTGTTCCACTTTTTCCATCAGTTTACTGTTTCCGTTAGATGAAGACAATGGTGGATCAGTTGTACTCCCAGAACCAGATGTAGATACAGCATGTCCGCTTTCTGAGAAACAATCGTCACTTATTTTCTGTAAGGTTGCCTGTAGTTTGGCGATTTCCTGCATTTTAGTCTCCATTTCTGTTTGAAGTACCTAATTTAACAGGGTAGGTTATTTTACGTCTCATTACAGGTACGCATGCCAAATTTAATACAGTTCAATCAAACCTGTAGTTTCTCGTATCTTTCCATTAATGAATCTTCAGAATTTTCATTGGGATTTGCTTCTACTTCTTTTAATTTTCTTTCTTGTGCTTGTACCCAATCTTCGAGTTCTACAAAAAAAATTGAATTGTTAAAACAACACAATTCACATAAAAAACAAAAAAGTATTATCATTAATTGTAACTAACCTTTTAACTCATCAAGGTATTCAGGAACGGTCTCTTTCAATTCCGAGAGCTTTTTCCCTCTTTTTTCAGTCCATGAACATATATGAGACCATCTTTCACTTAAAGCTGCTAATTGATCCTCCATATTAGAGAATTCCGTATCTGGATTGCTTTCATCTACAACTACAACTAAGTTTGAAAAGGAGACCACTCGTTCCTGCTGCTTTAGAATATCTTCATGCAACACTAGTTGATCCTTCAGTTGATTTTCTAAGGATTCGATGTTGTGAATATCAGGTGAACCCATTTGAGATATTCTGTCTTCCGTAGCAGTAAGGAATTCTTTAAGAGCTTCTAACTCAGCTAGCTGCAAAGCCATCAGCTTTTCGTGAATTCTGCAACATTAAAACATTGTATTTTTTAAGTAATAACATAAACTTAGAACACACTTTATTTTGTATTCCATCGTACTTATTTTGTCTATCCATAGCCTTTACTCTTAAGTCCTCCCATTTCGTGTTTAGAAGTTTCATTTGTGTGCGAACTTCTTCAATTTCTCCGACTGGAAGTTTAGCTTCCTGAAGAAGTCGAGATCCTTCTTGTAATACTTCTCCAACATCCCCTTGATGATCAGTTAGTGAAAGCATAAATTTCTAAACAAATGGGCAATAATTATTAGTATTCAATTACCATACGATTAAACAAATGAAACGTCATTCAAAATAAAATTCAACCTCATGCTCCTGGAATTGTACTTTGACTTCATTTAAATTCTCGCTTATGTTGTCCATTGTAGAAATTCTGTCATCGGCTATAAGCAACCATGATAGAACTTCTTCAACTATGTTTTGATACGAGGTTAATTCTACACTAGGCCCTCGCGAAGCCTCCTCTTCTAATTTAGCAGTAACTATAGCCTCTTGAAGCGTTTCAGTTGTGGGTAAAGGTGGGGGATCAATGCCACTATGAGCAAGCGCTTGGAAAAGGCACATTATGTACATCATAACAGACTTTTTGTCAGGAAGATGTGTATTTACATCTATAAAATACGAAAATAAATCAAGTTTCGAGATGAAAAATAATTGGGATAGATATGGAATGGAGTTTAAATTTTAAAGCTACCTTCAGGATCCAGAAGTTTTTCTATTCCCAAAGCTTCCTGAGCTGCCTTGAAGCACATTTCTAAGCGTTCATTTGGATCAGGTTTAGAGACAACTCCACCAAAGTCAATTATATCTGGTCTCCATCGATGAATCAATGCAGCAAAGGCTAATCCATCTGACCAAGATGTCGTTAAGTTTTTTACTTCTACCCCTGGGTATGGCTATAAATTAAGAATGACAAAAGTTAACTTACAACTTGTTAATCCCTTTTACTTTTTTTTTTACTAACTAAGCTTAGATTAACTACTCCAATTAAGTAAAATCAACCTTAGTATTTTGTTGGCACCAACATATAAGAGCTTTCTCCAGATTGTTCTGCTTCATAGAAGTCATCAATTCTTTCATTATGTCGTTAACCTATTGGGAATAAAAGTTTTTTCGAGGAGTAAGTGACCCGGAAATAATAATTAAGTAATTATATAGCAGCTTTCATTTCCAGCTAACCTGCCAGTGCAAAAATATGGTCCACGACAAAGCTAGCGTAATCTTTGCACTTCCATCAACTATTTCGTTATTACTAATATTCACAAGGCGGACATTCTGCTCCTTAAGGACATCTAAGGCCCGACTAACATTGTTAAGATGATGAACTCTCATTCTTCCTTTCTCCCGTTTCTAAAAATAAAATTTAAGGTCATGTTTTATTGCAACTATTCGTGTTTCGGATAATCCAATTTGAAAAGGATTAAAACTAACGTATTGTTTATTAGTGAGAACTTCCAACAGAGCCAATAATCTGGTACCGTCACGGAGGTCGGAAAACATATCTTTCAAAGGAGGATGATTTCCCTAAAAAAAATACAAATTCAAAACTTGTTTAAAGTTTTTTTTAATTAAAAAACCACGCATTTTAACTTACTCTTGCAAGCATTGAATTTATCCATTTTCCAAACGTCTTCTTCTGAACGTCTTCACGTTCGTCTGAAAAATGAAAAAAGCATGTTCAATAAGTTATCAGATCCGACCAGAAACGAAATATATTTTAGTACAATTCGAATAGAATGTATGTACACATATCACCCAATTAAAATCCTAAAATCACGAAAAATCCAGTTCCATAAAACGGGATTTTACAAAATTCAACGGTCCTTCTTGATGTTTTTCTAGCATTATTTATAAATAAAAACTCAAATTATGTTTTTTTTAACTACCAAACGACGCTGTTGTGCTTGGAAGTCCGGTGCCAGATTCGGACGGAGATAACTGAGGTGAGACCATCCCTACCGTTGTTTACTTTTAGAACCCCTACCTAATTTTAGTATTTGAAGATTCAAACTTCAAACTACATTTTACGGTACCCACAGACAGTAACTGTATTTCTTTCGGTGTTTTTCAAGTAAAAAACCCGAAAACCCAACCCAAGGTTTCTGATGATAACCCGGTTCGCTTATCTTATCGATGGTACCACAACAAAAACACGAGGTAAACAAACTTCTACACAAAACTACAAAACCCCGAACCGTACCCCCGTTTAAAACAAAATACGACCGAAATACACAAAATCTACCACGTTTTCTGGTCTCTAATAAGTTTCAAAAAATATTTTCGAAATCCATCATAAAAACCCAAAAAGTTGTACGTTCTTCTTTAATTTCTACTAAACCTCTAGAAACATCAATCATCAAAAAATCACAGCCCCAAATCTGAAACTGAATATCCTCATTAATCCCAATCCTCAACCTCTTTTTAATGAATTTATAATCCTACTAATTAGAAATTATAAACTAATTAAGAATAACTAAATAATTAGCAATAACTCTGCTATTTTCGTTGTTTTTTGTTTTGATTTACAAAAAAGCATCTAATAATTGTTTAAAATGCGGGTGGAGAAAAGGCAGAAGATGTTCGGAAGAACAAGATCCAGCAACAGGTAGCACCTCTGACTCGTTCCCTAAACCGGCTCTTTCTCGGCATTCTGCATACGCTTACTTTACTACTTTTCTGTATGCAAATGCAAGCTGCACAAGTATCTTTTTTATGCCAATTTTGCATAAATATGTTGCATACCGTATTGTCTCAAGTAGTATTGCATAGTATGCCTACAATTTTCCCATGATTCGTTTCAATTAAAAAGTCATTCCTTTCCTCTCATTAAGTTTTATTCTGCCGGAATTATATGTTATCAAATGTCTTGTTTTATACTGCATTACTTGGTGCATATAGCTTGAGATTTCACTCAAGTTTTGAGGCTTTAACTAAAGTTTAAGTGAAGGATATCCAGCTCGTAATAAAAATGTACAGGTAGCAACTAGCAAGTAGGGTATCTGTTTGGGTATGAGGATTAGATAGAATAGGATTGTAAGTTGTTGTTGGAAGATGCAAAATTAGCAGGTCCAGTTTACCAGCAAAGCAAAGGGTGCAAATAGAAATGGCAAACACTATGATGTAGATGGATGAATTTATTTCATACATTAGCATGGCATTTTGCAGGTTGAGATATAAAATGCAGGTTAGCTGTTTTTGCCAATTAAGCTACCTTCATCTCATCATTATTATCAGCCTTGCATTGAGTTGGACGGCTAGGAGTACTGTGAAGTTGAAACTAAGGTATAAGCTCTAGGAATGCAGGTAGTTTTACAATGAGGATTGATGATAGATTCATTAATTAAGTTAGTAGAGTACGGAGTAAAAATGCATTGCAGAGAGCAGGCCGTGGATACAGAAAAAGTGAGACTTTATATGCTTACTTTAAGCGTTAATCAGTATTAGAATTGGAGTAAAAAGTAGCATTAGTTTATGCTATTTTATGCAGTTACATTAGCCTTTTTATTTTTCACCATAATATAAAAAGAAATCAAAGTATGTTGATTGAACATGTTTGCCAATTCCTGGAAAAAGTGAATGTTTAGTTTGCTTGCAGGGCAAACTAAATTAAGATGACGCTCGCTTCAAATGTTTCACTCTGGTGATTCCACTTTGAGTTTAATTTCCAGTTTATCCTGTCATGTCGAGGTTAAACAACTTTTTACCTACATTTATTATGCAAATAAATCCCGGCTAGTAAACAAAAACATTCCAATGGCTCAATCAATCCAATTGCACATAAAAAACCCCACCCATGTGTGTCAAAGGATCGTCAGTTTACTCCTCGACTCTTTCGATAGTTTGATGGTTATCTTGTAAAGCAATAGATTGACTCTGATGTATTTAACTACCGGTGTTGTTGGATAAGAACTGCTTTTTTTAGAGTCTATGCCTATGGTATGTTTAATATTTTGTGTACATTTTTACTTCATTAGTATTGGCCTTTTTTGTGCTTAGCAATCTAATAAAAGTAAAGGAGACATGTCAGATATATTGCATTAATTAACAGTAAGTCGAAGACTTCAGTTGTTGTATTTTGCTGCTTTTACCTATATAGATACCAGATTTAGGCATGTCGTATTATCAGGTATTAGGTATTTTGGAAAAAAATAACCTCGAGTCATGATATGAATAACCAGAAGCGATGTGTTCTAGCTAGATTTGTGCTTTCTAAAGCTGCAAACTTGCCATATGCAGTACCAATCCATTGCGTAGACAAAGTATCACTCCCTTTGTCTATGAATCCATTGGGTTAGTCGTTCGAAGAAGTTTTATTTTATGCTAAGCACTTTTAAATTAGTCAATTTGGCTTGAAGCTGGAAAGTATCTGAGTGTATAACCTTGATATTACCTAATATGGAAATAAACTTTTAATCAGCAAGCTTGTTCGTGAACAAGTTTTGATCAAATCCAGACGATAGAAGACTTTATTGGTGGTTCGAGGGCTTAATAACCATGCAGTTAGTCATTTATATATTGGATGCTTCTCGTTATTAAATTGAATATGGATTTGCTATTTTTTTATGTTAAGGGGAAGGCTATAATTTACAGTGCACAGTGTAATTTAATTTAATTTGCAGTGCAGTTCTAAGCTCTGAGCTTCAGAAGTGTTTGGTTTCAAAGTTCAGAGCTTAGAATCGAAATCTCTGTCCTCCGCACTCCGGACCTTAGAGTTTATTAATGAGAGGACTACAAATGTTGTGAATCGGGATCACTAACAAAATGCCTTGACTTAATAAAAATGTTAACCATTCATTCCCATCCACTGACTGATCTATTTCAAAATAAAATAATGAATTCATATATGCAGTATTGGTGCAGGCAAACAGAAGCTACCCCTCCTCCCAAAAATAATAAGTAAAGGTGAAACATGCCGATGAAACATATCAAACATCAAGCTTCCAGCTAGCCTGATCGATGAAGTCTTCGATGTCATTTTTCAAAATTAAATGATGGAATTACATACCTGGATCAAATTCAACCCTTGGAAGTACAGGACCATCTCTCCTATAGCCACCTTTCATTTCCCGTTCTTTTCAAGGATTAACTTTTAGTTTTCCCTATCATGCCACGCTTTATTCAAGAATACAATCAGGGACGAGACATCATACATAACTGGAAGTTTACTTTTGCATTTGCATCGTTTACCTTAGGCCTATTATCTTGCTTTTAAAAAACAAGCTACCTTTCAAATTTCAACACACCCATTTTTAGACAACTATGGTACACTGTAAAAAAACTAACATCTAAATTGTATTACGAGTCTGGCAAAGAAAGCTAAAAACTTTCAGCAGAACTGCAATTTAATAAAAAGTAATCACTTGTCCTTAGTTTATAACACCTCTTTAACTTCCACTCTGATTTAGTGCCTACTTAAACTTCAATGCTTTCTTTCTGAAACTTTAATCCACTTCCATTAATCTGGATTTAAATCCCATTAGTAATACGCTTAAGGTAATTTACGTGACCCTCCTTGCGTCAACGAAGTTTGGCCAGGAAGCTGTCTATCTTTTTTAACTCAAGAACGGATCAAATGTCTAGGTTAACTCGAGAGAAATCGCTAGACGAACCCTGACTGATTTTGCAAATGTAAGCTTCCGTACATTTTTAGATATCAGTTAGGAAGGAGTGGGACTGGTGGGAATAGCTTATGTATCCATAATACCTATTTTAAATGCATATTCAAACATTATATAAATGTCCGGGTATTGTCAGTAAAAAGCTAAACTGCGCCCTACGTCTTCCGGAGGTTTGCAAATTCTTAAACAAAACAACCCCGACCAGAGAGAAGAAATAGACTTAAGTTAAACACAGACTCTGGTGATTCTGTTTGCTATTTCTTCTTAACTACAACTTCTGCTGTTACTGATGAACCTTTAAGAAAAACGTGACGTTTTTTCCACCATGTGGGCCAATGTTTTTGTCACTTAACATGGGCACTTTTTATGTCAACTGGATCCAATTACAGATGCTGGGAATTCGGGTAAGATATACGGAAAATAAACATTAACTGTGAGTATACTTTGCTTCTCTACAACTGTATCTGTGAGCTTTTGGGTGAGGCTTCAAAATGAAGTTTTGACTTTAATTTTGAAAAATAAAGTATGGATATCTTATTATCATCCTCGACAGTCACAGTGAACGAAATTTGCGGAGTATGGACATAACAGAAAGTTTTTTAAGCCGTTACCTTACACTTACACCTACTCCTGTAGAAACGGACGATCGATGCTTAATTACAAACTTATAAATGCTTTTATTTCAGTAAATGTTTCAGAAATTAACAACTTCTAACAAAGTTTTGAAGGTTTCATTTCATTAGTAAGCTCATTATCCACGCTGACAGCTTTTGGTATTCTTGCCAACATTTTTGATGAAACTTGAAGCCTCGTGTGTATGCGTGAAAGTATTTTCAGAAATTGAATCGTTATTAATTTTCACCAGCATTGCTTAAACTTAAGTTTAATTATCTAATTCCATGGGCTTTTTGTGCAACGTGTGGGTTCCTTAGTTCCGAGAATCTAATAAGTCTCTGCTAAAGTAAACTCTTGCCAAAACTAGGAATTAACGAGTAAACAATTTACTTTATGTGCGGGGTTTCTTACCGCAAGAACCTATAACGTAGCTAGTAAAAGTTCCCACATAAACCACATTTATACACAGAAAGAAAGAATGCAGGTCAAGTTAACTAGGGCTGAACATTTTAGTTTTAACTACTTTACAAATACTAAATTCTGAAAAAGTGGCAAAATTAGGCAGGAGTCCTTCCCAGATCATGATGTTTTTTTTATTGATAGATTTGATTTGACCAAACTTCTACTTTCAAATTAGTAAGTATAACCAGCAGGATTTAATTAGATCGAAACAATTCGAATTTTTAATGCGACTTTATTCCTTCGGTCTAATTTACAGGTCTTGCCAAAGTTGTACCTGTCGAAAACCATTTCCCATAGCATAAAAGGGTCAGCTTGTCCATTAGTGATGCAATTAACAAGGTTTAGAATCATTAATAGGACACGGCAATAACAAAAGTAGTAAAGCTTCTTAGACGTCCTTTGGAACCTAATATCTCAATATCCTAATAACAGATTTTGCATTTTGATTTATTTCAAACAAAATTAACACAGCTATAACCGAAAAGAGCGAATTAACTCTTTCATTCTTATGCCAACATCTTTAGTTAGTTCACCAATATACTTTTATGCAATCATACTAAATACAGTATTATAGCATACAAGCTCAGTGATGAAGATTTCAAGAGACGGGAGACAAGCCTCACTTCAACAGTTGATGGATAATGACACGAGCAATAGGCACGAAGATAATAACATGAAGTATGAACTTCATCTTTGCTTATTGCTTTAAAAAGCTCTGTACGTATGCAGTTATTCACCAAATATTCTTTCATGTCATTTATATTCATTCAAAACAATCCTACTGAACTAAGGAACGGCAAGCGTCAAATATACGGCACTTCTGCAGTATGTAACTCATGGTATGTTTGAGATTGGAATCCCCTTTATGAGAAACTTCATATAAGAAGCTCCTTTCAAGCATGGTTTTCTGTTCCGGAGAGATGGGTGGAAAAATATCACACACGGTTGGAAACCAATTTACAGATGAAAAAACTGCTGAGCTAAACTGACTGTGATAATAATATGCAGTCTGTAGGACAGTAAGCAAACCTGCCTCTTCTGTTCGGCGTTTTATAATTTACTATGCCTTTCCTTTTCGTAGATGGAATAGGAGCCAAAAATAACCACTACTGGGTTAATGTCTCGCTGGCATGGCTAGATCTTCTATCTTACTTGGAAGATTCTTTGGCAGACTATTACTAATACTAGTTAAATGTTGAAATAATATGTGTTTCTTTTCTAAACTCGTATATTAAACTACACATGATAAACTGAAGTATGAATAAATGGATAAGTTAATTGATGGAGAAACTTTATAATAAATAAGAAGGCAAATGTAGAGTAAAATTTAAGTACATTTTAAGCGATTGAAACATTGAAACCGAAAACATGAATATTTTATCACTCAAATAAACTATGACCCGTTAATAATAATGACAGATTTAGCCTTACTTAGTAAGTACTCTACTACTATGCACTGATGGGGGTGCTATTAATAAACTGTAATTCATAATGAATACGTAGATCGTAGATCATTTCATTTCTGAACCGTAGCTTCATATAATGTATTATACTTTTCTGTCCGGTCAAGAGTATACACGGTGGATTTTTGAATTCGGATGGTAAATATGATGTTGTTGCTGAAAATTGTCTATCAATATACTTCCAGCCTCAATTCATTCTCCCCCATATTGTCGTTTGTCTCACTAAAAAATCAGGGTTGCCCGTTTCAAGCGAGGTCTTTTAACGCATGTAATTAATATAAAAGGAGTGTGACTAATCCCAAGATCCAGCCATATTCAGTCCGTATTGCATTAATGTGTGCTGTATGAAACAAAGGATTTCGTAAAATACATATTGTTTTTTGTGGATTTGGAGGACGGATGCTCAACGCAGAAAAGACCTTCAGCAGCAAAACATAAAACAAGTATTACTGAATGAATGAACGACTGCAGCTTTCACTTTCGTAGCATCAGCATGTACGCTTGTTGTTGTTGGTCATGTCAATATAACTTATCAGTTATCACACTGGGTGTGATTGAGATGAATGCTTCTAGTTGGGTTTTTATGTATTTTTTGTAGATCGTTGGGAACAGGAAAAACTATCAAAATTACGGTTATGAATGCGCTATAGTATCTAATCAATCGTGTTGACATTTCTAGGATACTGTCAGACTCTTGAGTCAAAACTACACCTTTCACTAAGTTTAGTACTATATACTTTATACCATATCTTACAACTTGTAGATTGTATCCTATCCTATTAAACAGTATTAGCACTGTCACTATAAACTAATTGTGTGTGTGTGTCGGGCTTTACATTTGTCTGACGACATAGGTATCGCAGGCTAAAAAAACATTTAAATGTAGCAACGAGATAAAAATCAATACCACGATATGTGATCAACCCAAGTCATCCGTGTGCAATTGAACAAACAATGTCACGTTGAAGATATATGGTTGACGTAGTTAACTCATTCCAGAGATGAATTCCCTGCTACACTTTTAAACGGGGAATATACCTCTTTAAGAATTAATAAAATAAAACTCTCAGAGATGCCTTTTTCTACTTTAGTCCCAACGGTTATTAAATCATCATCCGTCCTTCATGGATTTATAATGCAACGCTGAAGCTTACATTATAAAGATCAACTATCACCTTTCATAGATTTAGTTTAGGTTACTAATTAATTTATGTCATGTATCATGTCTTACCTGAGCTAAAAATATGGCAAACTAATTATAAAGGGTCTCCAATATAGTCGATTCAAAGGAGCACTACAGTATACGGCTCATTAATTTTGTTTCCATTTGGCAAAATACCATACTTTCTATATAAAAAATAAAATAATCTTTTCCTTACATTTCCCTTCCTTGATCCTGTCATTAAACAATTCCAATTCATCCTTCTTTTTCTTCCTTATGGGCTTGTCATCATCATCCGCACAAACACTTCCATTATCGTCTTCCATGTTTTACACTTCGTGGGAGCCAAAAATCATTCGCAGACGTTATAAATTTAACTATCTAGGCTTTCACTTTAGCCACCGGTAGCGTTGTCACAGACTTAGATATAGCCTGGTACACCCTTGCTCAACAAGATTAGGATGGACAAGCTTTTTCACTTTTTATATTAATTTTATACATTTCATTCCAATAAGCAAACTTTCTATACGGATCGTTGAGTTTTAGAGGTTTTCTCTTTAATTCGCCACCTGAAAAAACACAATTTTAAAAGTTATAACTCTTCAACTCATTCAATGCAAGTTTCATATAGAAAGTCCAGTCCAAGTGGTATTTTAAATCTGAATTCTTATGCTTCAACTTAGCTCAGCTATTTCGTTGTTACAGTATCAAATAATTATTGCTCATGCCTGCAAGTAAAGCGTTGAAACAAATTAAATCAAATATTAAACGGGACTTTAGAAAACTTATGAATGTATAGCCATCTCGAATCGTTCTTGCCTTTGAGGATTTTAAAAAGTGTCAAATGGTTGTCTGGAACTGGGATTTATTTTAACTAGACAATACTGTCATTACTATAATTTAATTTAACTCTTATATTCTAGAAAGAAAAATTAAATTCAAATCGTTTTTGAAATTGTACTCAACTGCTATTCTATTTATTTTGTGAACTTTTTTACTACCCAGTTTCTACGTTTTTATATCTATGCTTCAGTGGGTTTTATTTAATGTGACATATTTTCATAATTGTATTTTATGCCTTAAGCTTTGAACAAGAACACTTCCAAGTTCGTCATCTCATTGTAAGGAAATCTTGCCTGCTTTGTTCCCACTTTACAGTCCTTATACGCCAGAGTCAGTTTGGAAAATACATCAAAGAAAGCTTGTACAAAGAGTTTACTTCAATCAAAGAAATTGGAAATTGGAATGCAGTAGCTGTGAAAACGGCTCAGAACCACACAATGGCATACTAGAAATTGAAATCAAATGAATCTATAGCATTCAATTTTGATTTTGTCGAGTTAGTATTTGATGTTGCGTGATAGCAGACAAAACACTCTAATCAATTAAACCACGCAAAACTAATTGTTGCAGAACACGAAAATGAAATGTTTGCCATTGCTATGCAATATTATTACTTCATCATTTGCAGTGTACAGTGACAGTCACAGTGCACGACAGTTTGAAGTACATGCATATACATACAGCAAAGATGTTTTGCATGTTGTCTAATAATATTGTTAGAAAATCCAATGAACAATAGGGTTACTTGTAAATGCACGTTTAACAATATCGTTTCTTTGCTCTGACTATTTACCATCCAGTATCAAGTTCTCGCCGAAGAATAACGATAACCATAATTCATGAATAATAATAATGTACCCTTTCATGATGCTGCATAGGAAAAGGTCTAAATATCTTTCTGTTGCATTATTTCTATTTACTAGTAGTTCAAACTTACCGATATTAATAAATACTTCATGTCAAAACGAAGTCAACTTATGCATTATTCTACAACACTAAAACAGATTATAGTAGCATTTTCATGTAATCCAGTTACTTCCCAACTTCTAGCATGCTACTTACTACTGCACCATTACTTCCACTGCACTGACTGAGACTACGTCGTTCGTATGGACCTTAGGTACACCGATCTAAATTCCTAATTAAACAAGAAGTATCTGCACGACTTCAATCATTATTGGCATACAATTTTGAAACATCCTTTTGCAGATGATATTCTTCAACACAAGCAACACATACCGGTTGAATGATCATGAACTTGGATTAAATTCAGACGGCATCCTACTGTATAACGATAACAACTTTCTCCCAGAAACCCTCTCACTACTATTACTAAACTATAATTACCTTCTCTTAAGCCCTTCACCTTAAATTACACGGAACAAAAGATAAAGCAATAAGGTGCCAATGAAACCGTAAACAAGTAGATAAGGAACTTTATTATGACAGCCCTCCAACTAAAGCTTCATGCCTGACTTGACACAAGTGTTAATTAAGCTAGGATGGTTGTACGTGCACCGTAACTTGTAGTTATTATTATTTTTTCTCTTCAATGATAAGTTTGAAAGATCTCACTTCATTGTTCTCCTCGTCAATGCGAATAATGCTACTGCTAGCTACTAACTAGTTTTTTTTTACATGTTCTGTTGCTACAATCCAAACTCGGTTCATTTAGCAGACTAAATCCTAAGGAAAGGATGAACCGTTTCTTTTACTTGCTGAGTTTCAGAACTAGAGAATTTTTCTAGAACGAAGTCTGGCTAAAATTTGATGAAAGATAAACACAAGTAATTTCCAATGGGACTGACGGCGGTGTTCCTCTCATGTTGAAAGACTGCCCTCCTGTCCTCTTTCATTACTTTAAATCTCTTAAGAACCCCTTTACTACTTACTACTTTTCTAAAGAGTAGTTATTTAACTCCTTACAGATTTTAAGCTACCAGTCACGAACTCTTTACCGTTTTTCCAACGTGAATACCATATAATGCCTCCATACATCTAACGTTTATCTACCTCATAGGACAGATCTATGATCTAGGCAACTGCATACGATAATAATGCTCAAGATCACTGGATCTTTTAAAGAATGCAAGCTAAACATAAGGATAAGCTTGGTATGAAACTAGCAAAGGCTAGTAGTAAGTCTTTTTGTTCAATCTTTGACTTCTATCATCAGCATCCGTGTTATGTTACATATACACATGTTTACTACTAGTACGAATAGTACTACTCGGTTGTGTACAAACTTTTCTACAATTCATGACATCAGTTAATGTGCCCTTTTCCCGTTAAGGCTAATCCCTTTAGTTGTTAGGAGTTAAGTTCAGTCGGGCATAGATATAGAAGTAGACTTTTCTTACTGTCGGCAGAAATACACTTAATACTATTAAGTTTTGTACTTTTGTATGCACTCCTTCAGGATATATGAAAATAATAATATGAAGAAGGAAATAAATGCTTACACTTAATAAAGTAGCTAGGGATCTAATATTAATCTGAAGTGATGCTCTCCCCCATCACGGGCATTAGTGGCAATTGGCTGCACTTTTTATTTTATGCCAAGCTTCTACCTAATGCAAAGAAGTAGGTAGTTGTATGGTGTGCGTAAATAATTATAGATACACATGCTTTTAATTATGTAGATATATTATAAATAGTAGGTACATGCATACACTGTCTACTCTACTCTATTAACCAACTTAAACCCAGCTCGATTAAGTGAAACCAAAGTGGATGTAATTTTGTTTGCATGTTGTAGTAGTGGGGATTAGAAGAGACGTAATATTTCAATAGAGGTGGCTCAAAAAATTCTCATAGATGAAATAAATCTCACCCGTGAAAGCGTGGGCTGTGCCAAAGAATATATTAGATTAAATGAAACTTCAGTTAACTACTGTATCATGTTATATTTCCCTACGAGCATATTTTTACTTTCAGATTAGACCATTATTATGAGATTAAGTATAAAAGTAAATTGAGTAACAGTGATAAATAAGTTCTTACTTAAGTGAAAGAGGGTTATCAATTTAATGATTATGAAATGAATATGATAAGCATAATTTTGATCTTTTGAGTGATTTATGCACACAGAAAGTTTTAAAAAACGGTTCAACTTACTGCTTGCTCAAGTGCATTATAATAATTGCGTCATATTCCGTCGGTTATATTCGTATTCGTGATGAACTATTTTTGAGCTGCAGATTGTTATTTGAGGTAAGGTTGGTAATTACTACTTCATGAAGACGATGGAAATGAGCATAGCCCTAAACTATACTATAGAATGTACGGTTTTGATTTCATTGAAATAGTTAAAATGTTAAGGTCGCAAGCATTTACCTTGTGCTGTTTTGAAATAAGAATTTCAATAAGGGTAAAGGATTTGCCCCTATGTAAGAAAACGGTTAATTTACTAGCACTTGAACGCAACCGACTGTACAATAAAAACATCGGCGACAAAAAGTACTTTAAACGAAATGGTAGGTTAATTTTACACGTAAAAGTTTGATGCACTATATAATAGCAAATGACGGTTTCAGGCTATTTACTGGCTCCATAAAGATATTATGAGTGTCAAGTGGTAGAGCAACGGTGTCAACCACACTAAAAAATGATTAGTTTTCTGTCATTCTGATAAGCAAATAATAAATGAAGCTTTCTTAACCCTATACTCTTTAGCTGTTCAGCGAACGTCATTCGTGAGATATATGAAGTAGGTTTGGCTGGTTCTTTAGAAATTAAATGATTGCTTCGAGATTCGGGATGAAGAATGGGGTGCATGTGTTAGAACTTGTTTTCATCTTCACTTACTTTTGCTTGATAGGGTTGTATAATAATGTAGTTAAAATAAGGTTGAAGGTTTCAAGGCAGAAAGCATTGATATGAAGCACAATCACTGCCCGAAATGATGCTTCAATCCTTTTGTATATTTATATCATCTGCAAGATGATTGATTATTCCTGGATCGTTATATCATATCTGGGTGAAGGTAGAAGTAAAGATCGACGATGCGGGTTTAAAAATAGTTCAGTAAAGACGAACAAATCCTTTTATTAATTTTCAAATATTGGTAAAAAGGATTTCTTTGGTACGGCTTCTGCTTCAAAGTGAACTTGAATTAATAACGGTTTTTCTTGAAAAGGCTGTTTTACTTTCTAATGTAAAGTTAATACCCGGGTAAAGTATACGGTACAACTGCAACTACATGATGAGATCATTTACGTGATTTGCTTTTTATTTAGATGACGAAAGAGGTTGAAATTAATTTTAAAGGATGATATTTCGTCTAGCAATAATTCGGTTTGGAGTTGCAGCATTCGTTGCCCTTTATGGAAACCATCTTCAGACTCCTATAACAGTAAAGAGGGGTAGAAATGTGTGCTTATGCATGGCAAATTGGGACGGGACTACTAAAGAGTTAAACTTGAATGTTCAGACAGATTGAAAGTATAAAATAGTGCAAATCAGCGATGCTTAAGCGAGAGAGCGTGATCCGTGCTAGATCGTATGCTAGAATAAAGCACATCGGATAGAAAACATGTAATATATGCTCAGAGGGCAATTGCAATTCGCAAAGGTTCGGAAAAGTAACTATCGACCCTGACCAAAATTACCAACCAAATGCAGGCTTTGATTAAACTCTTTGAGAACGGAAATTAAACTGCAGGCCAAGAAAACCCAAGGTCTGTCTACATTCGTTGTTTGTATCCATTTGATTGTGTTACGTTGCATATTGCTGAGGTTTACAATTATTTTTATTTCTCTATCACATCACACCATCCTCTTTAACCTCGGCGTACCCACAAATGAGTATGATAATATATTTAAAAGAGACTGGGTTCAGCTGGCTACATGCCATTTTATACGAGCGTGACATTTTTATGAAAATAACAAGGCTTCCTTCATGCCTTGTAAATAATTTCGAAATTTTATTCTGATCTTATTATTAATCTTGCACGTGCGGGGTGAGAGGTAAAACTAGTTTACTGTGACTCAATATGGCCATGTTAGCTCCTCTGGAATTACGTAGGAAGAAATTCTAACTTTTAGAATATAACTTAATTTTTCTGGCATTCAAAGGTGTTTGGGAATCTATGACATGTTTATCCGTCAGGGTGATGTAACATTTGTCATTGTATTTAACACTTGTCAAAGACAAACAACTATCCGGAGCTCCTTCAAGCTCAAGAAGGACAACTGTATTACTCCCTCTGTTTAAGAAAGGTCCAGGAAGATAAAGGGTCTCTTGGGGTCCAACAATTGGCCAGTACCTTCCCAAGTTAAATCCATTTATCCAGACCATACCCTAAAACATTTATGAGAATGAATATAAAAATGTTACTGTAAGATAAAGTTCATGAAACATTTTTTTGCCCAATTACACCAACACTGTCACTGTATTAGAACTGCTCCGATGGTAAGAGTGTTTTATGCTGTTGCTAAAGCTGACTTTTTTACCTTGCTAAACCCATCAAAGCGGATAAATGTGTCTAGTATCGGATCTTCTCCAGCGGTGAGAGAAAAATTTCCTACGAAAATAGTTCCACTGCCACGGCTTCTTGCAATGAAGGATTCGGATTGAGAGTAGATTCTGGATCCTTGACGGCCAAGGTTACCTGAGATTGGTTCTAATCCTACAAGTCCTTGGAAAATTTGAGAGTATTTTGTAAGCTTTTTCCCATCGACTTCTCCAATAGGATAGATTCGCCAATCTTTTAAAAGAACAGCTCCTAATGTAACATTTCCCCCGAGACCCTATATGAAGATGATTGCCTTTAAAAAATTATATTTCTTCGCAAAAGATGTGCATAGAGCTTGTACGCAGAAAATGTAATGGAAATGCTCAAGTTTGTATCTTTTGTATTTTTATGTATTATATGTTTTGTATTGTGTACTTCAATTACCTTGCTTTCCCCGATTTGGTTACCAAAGCAGACTCTGCCTTGGTTCTCTACAAGAATACTGAGAAGTTGGCCTTGCCTGGTTCTCAAAGGATATGAGTAAATGGATTCAGAACGAGACAAAATCCCTACGAATTCCTATAAAAGTAAAATGATAGCTTAAGAAAAGGTCCATGTAATTCATGTAACATTTCAATAAACTATTTATAAAATAATGCACCGAAAAGTGCTACTGCTATTGAAGTCACCTTGTTTATGTAAACGTACCCTCGATCTTTCAATCCAGGTGCATTTAACATAACTGGATCTGTCGTCATGAAATTTACCACCGTTTCATACAACACAAACCCTGACCCTACTTTCACTTCTTCAAAGGACAAGGGCGATGGTCTAAATATTTTTTATAAAGACTAGAACGTTAGTATATTCCTTTACAATCTATTGCATACCGTAGCTATTCAATTAATACTTACGATGATTTAACTGATCCACCAAACAAAGTAAGAAATTCATCGTTAAAAATCCAAGTAACAGGTTCGAGAAGTACCTTCCCATAAGCTGCTTTCTCTGACACTACTGGATTTTCCTTTGGAACTGTTAAATACTACCGACAACAAAGTAAATGTAGATTAAAATCAATTCAAAATCATAAAACTAAGCATGAAAAGGTCAACTTGTGACCAAAAAAAAAATAAAACTTTTATACATTCGAAATTATGTTCTTAATGGCGAAATACTTTTCGCTAGGGTCTCCTGCTTCAGTTAATGGAGCATCGTAATCATAAGACGTGGGACATGGATCGTAAACGTTGTTATCTATATTAGCTCCAGCTCCGTAGCCAAAGGAAGTACCCCCATGAAACATATAAAAGTTTACATTTGCTCCTAATAACAACATCGAGTCTAGAGCGTTGGCTACTTCGGTTGAGTTGGTTTTGCTATGAGGCTTTTGCCAATGATCCAACCACCCTGGGTAAAATTCTGAATTTATCAAAGGACCTTTAGGAGCGTAGTTTCTCTGAACGGCGAAGGATTTTTCTACAGATGAGTAAGATTCTGTAAACATATTTTGTAATCGGCCTTAGAAATCTGTAAATGTCTATTAAACTGCAATAAAGTGTTGAAATTGAAAGGGTGTTTTCCACTTTACTAGCTGTAATGCTTAAATCTTAAATGGCTTTACCAGGACCAAAATCCACGGTCGGATATACACCAGGCAAACTTCCACATTTGACATATCCATCACCAGCTCCATCCGTAGAAAATAGCAGGAGTTCTTCACCCAGTTGGAACCGTAGGAGATCCCGGAGAAAGGTTGTATAGTTTTTGTCACAACCAAAACTACCATACTCATTTTCAACCTTACAAGTTTAGTTAAGGGTAAGTATAATGTGACATTTCCTTAACATTGATGGATGGATTGGTACATAATGTCATTAAATATAATTTAGTTTTTTAAGAAACCTATATAAAGCTTTTAAAACCAATATACCTGTGCCATAATGATGGGTCCTCCATTAGAGTAAAGGTACGGTCTTAGTCTTGGAAGTAGTTCATCAAACCAACGTGAAACGAAATAATTGAATTCTAAAGAGATTAATTCGGTATCATTAGTTTCAAATAATAGATAATGAGATGATTATACTGAAAGTTAGTGAGAGTTTCAGAAACTTTTGGAATTTGTTTTTATAAAGGATTAGTATAAGGGATTATAATTGATGAACTAAGCTTGTCAACATCCTAAAACAGAAGATAGTCAATTAAACGAAGTCTCTATCAATAGATAAACATACCCAAATCACTAGAACGGAGTTTCATGTTTGGTTTCTCCCATAAAAGCCATGGAGGTAATCCTCCCTAAACAAAAAATATATATCTCAAAGTCATCGAAAATAAATTCAGATGCATGAAATGAAATTTCAGTTGCTTTCGGGACACTAATTAATATACCATATCTCTCTCAGCATCTATGTATGGTCCTGGTCTAAGAATCACTAATAATTTGTTCTTTTGAGCCAGTTCGAGAAATTTAAAAATGTTCAGATTCCCATCAAAGTTAAACTGGCTCTTTGGTTGAGGTTGATGAAGATTCCAAGCTATGTATCTGTAATTTCCGAGAAAACGAACTTGTTATATACTCATTTAATGCTGGGTGGCGATATGGCAAAAAGGGAAAAGAAACTGGACTCAATATCCTTATTACTTTGTGAAAGACGAACAGAAATTAAATTAATTACGTAGTAATTGCATTGAGTCCAGCTAAGCTGAACTTTTCCAATAGACTATCCCATCGCTGCTCAGGGGACCGGAAGTAGTGGATCGACCCGGAGACGTATCTAAACCTTTGACCATCTTTGAGAAACGAATTGGCTTCGTAGTCGATAGTAAATGATCGTTTACTTCCCTCAAGATCTTCAGTATTGGTACATATTATGGGTACACTTATTGTTAATAGGGTAACAACTGAGTATAGAAATATCTTCAGATCCAATAAATAAATCATACTGGAGTTTTTCACAACACTGAAAAGATTCCTATTGCTATTTATAAACTAAAAATATAAAGAGGATTCGAAAGGGTTTTAGGTAGTAAACCTCCCAACAATTTCAAAAAGCACCTTCAGGGCAGTTTCATTTTGTTTATAAGACTGAGTGTACAATTTATAATTATATCAAGCAATGAAATCAGAAGGGATCAAAATAAATCTTGTAACGCTTGTCAGATGAAGATGAAGTATCTAAGACTGAAAAAGCACTTTATAACAGGCTTGGACTTATTTATTGAAAGTAATATAGGGCTTTGTAAAGCTGTGTTTAATTAAACTAGCTAAATGGTATGCGCCTAACCATGCAACTAGCTTACCATCTTATTTACAGACTGATACAGAATCCTGCATGTGTCAATTACAACCTAATACAATCGTTATCAGTTTAACTTCTAAAGACACTCGCTGAAATTGAAACGCATGCTGCATGCATGAAATGAATACCCCATAAGCATCTACTATATCTTCGCGTCTAGCTAGCTGGTGATAAGCAGTGAAATATTCATCATTCAATTTAGGAATAGGATATAATAGTGCTGAATTACACTGATAGCATTTATTTATGATAGAGGTCAATAAACAGTCAGCAATCGGCAATCAATAATTAGGTTCATAATCCCAATGTTAACCGTTGCATATTTTATAATTTTATAAAATTTAATAGTCAGATAAGATGCCCGTATATCCTCCCTTTCGAGATGTGCTCCTATTTAATCGCTTACTAAATTTAACCTCAAAATCCCAACAATTGATTAATAGGCCGGGGTGTAATTTGGGGATTACGGTAAGCCGGTTTAGATAGATTAGTGCCTTCTGTACTCCACCAGTTTCTGGAAACCTCAAACAATGCAAGGAACCCAAAGGTTCCCTTAGACAGACAAACATAGATAAAAGTTCAAATTATTCCAGCACTGACTGTGTTAAATGTACATAATTTAGCTTCAAATAAAACTATTAGCCAGTAGTGGTTGCATAACAAAACTCTCTTGACGATTTTGTGTCACTTGCCGAAAACGAACCTCTAACTTGAGATTTTTATGCATATTTTCAATGTTATGTTCACTGGTAGTTGACAGTAAAGGAATAAATAAATATTTTAGGTTATACTACTACAAAAGAGGCATTATATTTAAGAAATATCTTGGCTTCACGTTCTATTCAAAGTACTTATGGGTGTACTATAATTAACATGGTTTGTCTAACGAAATATGCTTGTTGTTGTAGCAAGTCAAGATAAGCATAAGCTACTAAAGGCATGGCCAGAAAGCAACTACACAAAACAAGCTATTTTATGACAGCCCTTAATTTCCTGATCTCAATGTGTAACATTTAAATAGAATAATAATTAATATTAAATAGTAGCTAAAGCTTTTCAAACTCACTGTAACAACCATTCAACTTTTAGAATTTAAATACAGTTGTAATCGATATTTAGTTTTAAACTTTATTGGTTAAATCTCATTTAATCCTATCAAACGTAAAAGAAGTATTTTAAATTATTCTATCAGAGAGACCTTAGAGTATAGAGTAGTATAACTACTCTATACTCTAAGTCTGAGACTGGCACTGACAGCTAAGGACTTTAGCACGAACGGCAATTGGAAATCGCGTATAGATAGATAAATAGGCTCAAGGCAGCCCAAGAACATAGCATAATTTTTAATTGAAGTGCTTTGACCGTGTGCTAGGCCTTTAGCATTGATGTAAATGTAAAATAAATAAAGTAAAATAAAGTGCCATGTCAATTATGATATTAGAACAGTGAATGCTTCCCATTGTAAATCCCGTTGAGTATTTAGGCATGAGATATGATACTGACGTTCAATCAAACGTAAAAGAGAAAGTTCATCTCACGTAATGATTTGTGATCTTTGAAATTCCCAAATCGGAAGTTCGGAAGCAGAGACATTGGATAGACTTCAGTATATAGCATAAAACTGGAGAAATCCCACGACAAAGCATGAACTATGAACGATGCTTACAGAAGAGAAAGCAAGGGAATATTTATCGAAACGTAATAAAAGGAAAGAAGCAGTTGAGACAGAGAGCCCTTTAAAGAAACATACACAATTTCACTCCGGCTGCTCAAAAGTTTATAGCTTTTATATTTTGGTGTATGCTATTATATTAGCTTTGTTTTTAGTGGTCATGCAATAAGTAAAATACATAAAATACACTCAAGTAAAAATGATTACTTCGGATAGTTTAACCCAATTTCGAGCCCATTTTAACTGGATACTTTCTCCAGTAACTTTCATTGTTTGTGCAATCAGTGTCATTACCAGTATCACTATATTCTTTATCGTATGTCTCTCCAGAACTTTTAGAAGGTATGGATTGTACATTTTGCTTGTCGTTTCTTCGTCCTGAAATGCCCAAGGTTTTAATCTATGAGAATGTTTAACTTTCTCTAGAACTTCCAATTATTTGGTGGCCAACTTGTGCGTTGTAAGCGTTTATCATATTGTTGTTTCCTTTCTCTACACTATTCAACTGGATGGAGCGGATTTGTGGCCGCATAGCCAAACCACTTGCTATATTATTCCATTTGTACATAGTGAGTGAATTTATTCTAAATTAATATGTGAAAAATATCTCTCACGTATCACACGTTACTTCCGTTTAGGCAGAATAGAAAAAGTAATAATACGAGAATATTTCGAATGGTATATCACGAATGCATTTCACTTATTCGTCTATTAATTTCCCTAGTAAAAATATAAAGAATTTACCTAATTTACTTGTGTGAGAATTCTTTGAAAATACGACGAGAAAATGTAGATTTTAATATTTAAATTAGTCTACAAATTGTATATATATTCCTTAACTTTTATTCCATCTTTAGTTTAGGCATTATAAGTTTATTGGTAATCTAAAAGGTTTTAATTTGTACTATAGAAAAAGTAGACAGTTTCTCTTTTACCAATACCACCATCCAACACGATTTACAAAAAGATCGACTAATTTAATCCTTAGTAATTCTGCCATTCAATTTCTGTATAATAATTTCATCGAACTCTTATATTAGTTCATAACTTCAATCCTTTTGTTCTTCTTTCATTCAATAACGTATTCCTTTCTACTCGGAAACTTTCACTAACATTTCCTTGGATTCGCGATGATGCATGTAATGTAAACCTTGAGACGGAATGACCCAAAATTGCGATGTCTCATTATAATAACCCTTTCTTGTTTTATTTTTTTCGGTTTCTAAAAATGAAAAATACCGTATTTCCGGAAATGACTCCACCGGGGGAGTTAATTTTCAAAGCAAAAATTGATAAAACTTTTAACATGGGGAAGATAGGGCGACTTTTAATTTTTAACACGGAAAGGATAGGGGGATTTTCTTCTAGGAGGGAGTATAATTTAGGGGGGGGGGAGTAATTTCCGGAAATACGGTAGTAGTATCAAGTTTATCAAAGAAACAGCCACGGGCATGGGGTTACTGCCGTGTTTTAGGTTAAGCGATTCACTATTCGCTACAGTTTACTGTATACTACACTGCACTACTGTAGTAGTGCTTGGAATATTATAACGATCCCCTCTCCACCATTGACGTCATACAATATGCAAACTGTACCTGTCAAATTGATCAATATGCACCGGAGTTTCATTGAAATTCTCTAAATTCTACTATTTTTTCAATGCCATGAAATTACATTAAGTTGTGAGAAAGGTTGGGTAGGGTTGTCCTTTTCTGATATTGGTACAAAATATATCTCGTAGTCGATAACGGAAGAAGGAAAAAATTTAATCAAACGTAGCCCGAAATGAAAATTACTAACGATTTACTTTGTCTTTATTCCTTCCATTAATTTAATAAAACAAGCCTTTGTACAAAAGAAATCACAAGTTTCATACTTTCATTATATCTCCTTTTTGTTTTACTATTTATGCTTGGTAATGCTGAATTGAGATTTTACTACTTTATACTGTTAAACAGGGCTCTCCACCCCTGTACTTCCGCTCACAATCGCAGCGATTAGCTTGGACAGAAGTGTAGTCGCAAGGAACCCTTTAGACTATCCGTCAAAGAACTTGGCTATTTTAAAAATACTTTTCATTTGGAGTTTTTCATTCATACTTCTAATCCCGAGAGCTCTTATGAGCGTTTATGATAGCAAGATTGAAGGAACTTACAAATGTAAAAAGGTGAACCTGAACTTTAATACTTACATTTTATATGCATGGATCACTGGTTTCTTGCTAAAACATTTTCAAACTTTCTTCAGGATGATTCAGTTTTCTGATACTTTTTCATAGGGCCTCCTTTATAATAACATATACTTGCATTCATCCTATGCCGTTGTGACGTTATGTGTAACGTACCTCATTCCTACTTACATACTCATTAAAGGTAGGAACCTCATTAATTGACGGTGTTCTTGGCAGTAGAAGATAATATATATGTAATTTATTTATATGGATGATATTGATTGATTGATAGTTTATTTTTTCGTAGAATTCCTTGCAATGAGATGCAAAATGAAGTTTCTAACCACGAGTCAGGTAATTTACAATTCTAGTGCATAAATAGTTTTTTGGCTATTCGCTTGGATTGGGATGCATAAAAAATTACTCTAAAAATGTAAAAGTATTTACTTCAGTAGCAGTTTTTACTAAAATTCATGAAAACATTCTGTTTCAGATTGAGCAGAAAAAGCGATTTGAAAGACGAGTTAGAGTGATGAAGAACGCTTGCATTTTTACATCTATATTCCTAACATGTTGGCTACCTACGGGGTTATTCCAATTTCCCTTTGACCTCCCCCAAGACGATGTTATAAATTCGGAGGTGCTCAAACAACTTGTTGGACCTCGAAATTTCTTCAGACAGATGACAATATTTAACTCTTGCTTAAATCCAATTTTACTCTTGGTTTTGAGTTTTGATATTCGCGAGTTTTTGTCGTCTTGCTGTGTATAAAGTTCCCAACAGTTTACCACTACTAATTGTTATATCATACTTCACA
Source organism: Hydroisotoma schaefferi (assembly GCA_034682405.1). Taxonomy (NCBI): domain Eukaryota; kingdom Metazoa; phylum Arthropoda; class Collembola; order Entomobryomorpha; family Isotomidae; genus Hydroisotoma; species Hydroisotoma schaefferi. The sequence goes on along the minus strand of JAQFZX010000030.1, from coordinate 66,872 downwards.
TTTTATGTGTGGTCAAAAGCTAATTTAACACATTTGCGAGTATTTAAAGCTAACATTTGGTATTGTATAATTTTGCAAATGGTTGATTCTTAAGGTTCGTTTGATTGATAAAAATATTGTAGTTACTCTACTCATGACCTCCTGCTGCACTGTTCATTGTTACAAACCCAGTCACACTGACACTATACCTACCTACTTAAAGACAAAGTATGTTTAAGCATAAGATACAAAATTAAAGTACCTGGATAACTGCGAGTCTAAATTATTAACAAGTATGTAATTGTGTGTATTATTATCAGTTAGCAAAATAAAAAGTATTTTGTCAAGATAACTTTGATAACCGTTTCTTTCATGATATTTAAATATTTTATGCTTTACTTTACTTCGGATTATTAGGAACTGCATATTGGACTTAAACCAAGATTAGTATTGGTTTAGCTTATCCCAGGTTTAAGCTAGGGGTTGTGAATGGGGCTCCAGGTAAAATATTATGTCCTTGCAAATCTCATACATCACTTTTTTTTTGAAGAAATATGCTCAGAAAGGTATACCGACCCTGAACGGTACATGGTACAAAGTTGTACCTCTTCTCTGCCGTTTTTAGCCCATTCAATTTCGGTCCAAAAAAGTAAAACCTCAATATTTTGTAGCAACTTTCACTTTCTCTATCAAAAGTTACAATTACAGTTGAAAAGGCCAGTTAAAAATTTGACAAATTAGCTGAATAAATAAATACCGTATTTCCCGAAATAATACCCCCGGGGTATTATTACTTCGAAGGAAAAATTGGAAATTCTATGTACATGTACAAGATAGGACAAATTCTTAGAATTAACATGGAAAGGTAGTGGGGCAATAATATACCGGGGGCACTATTTCGGGAAATACGGTACCTTTTTTTCTGCATAAAAAAAAACCTTTGTTCCTCCAAAAAGGAACGTTTATGGGGGAAAAAGATATTCGCCCAAAGCGGGAAACAAGTATTTCAGTATTCCAAAAGGAGCAAATAACAATAAAAATTCAGCAACTTTCAAGAAATTTAATGATTTCTAATTTATTACTTTTAAATTAAATAGACCGTCTAGATTCTGGAAATTAAAGGGGAATCGCTGCTATAAATAAACCGTAATAAATCAATTAAAAATAGGTACAAACTGATTCCTCATACAATATTTTTGTTTATTATTTCGTTATTTTACGTTAATTTAATTTATTAATTAATTAATAAGTACGTGTCTGTATTAAAATTTTAACATTATGCTATTTTATTCAGTAAACCATGGGAGTCCACGGACTTTGGCCTGTTTTAGAACCCACCGGACGGACTGTAAATGTTAACTCGCTGCGTGGAAAAGTTCTAGCTGTTGGTAAGTAAATGTAAAAAGTACCAAAGTACGTTTTAAAAAAAGAAATGATTCCCGAGTGGAATTAATTATATTTTATTTATTGCTTTAAATGTTTTTTTTTGCATCACTCTAGATGTTTCGATCTGGTTGCATCAATTAGTAAAGGGATTCCGAGACAAGGACGGGAACCCCCTTCCAAATGCTCATTTACTTGGCGTATTTCATAGAGTTTGTAAATTGCTTCATTATGGGATCAAACCAGTGTTCGTATTTGACGGAGGAGTTCCAGTTTTAAAACGGCAGACAATGTTAATCCGGAGAAAGAAGAAATTGGAAGCACTGGATAAGTCGGAGGTCTCAAGGCAAAAAATGTTATCGAATTATTTGCGACAGCAACTCCAGCGTCAGACGAGAGAAGCGTTACCACCAAGTATGAGAATGGAAGCACAAATTAAAGCAATGAGTTCTCCAAAGAAATCTGTAAATTCTAATTCTTCCTCACCCGTGAAAACGCTTGAAAATGGGAAATCAGCTTCAAAGGGAAATCCTAATCAATTTGATGTTTTTGAAGTAGAACTACAAAAATTTAGGGAAAAGTTTGATTCACAAAGTAAAGAGGAGGAGGAGGAGAGGAAAAATAGCTCAGAGGAGGAGGATGAATATCGTAGATATGGGATGGATTATTCTGAAAACTTTTCTGAAATTGTGTCTCCAGACTTTGATGTTTTACCACTAGAAACTCAGCATGAAATTCTGTTTGAAATGCAAGAATCTAGGAAAATGAATTCGTGGGGAAAGATTGATGAAATGCCGCAGAATTTGCAGGACTTCAGTAGCTTTCAAATGGATAGATTGGTTAAGAGAAGATTTTTACAGAAAAAAATTCAAACCGTTCAGCAAGAAATGGGTCAGAGGCATATTCACGTTCAAAATCTGGATGAATTACTTAAAATGGATTATAATTTTGATGAAACGTCAAAAGTTCTTGGGTCAAAGGAAAAAGGGTTTGTGCTTGTTCAGAAAAGTCCTCAGAAATCTCATGAACCTGGTGACGTGCCCGGTCTCACGAAAGTAAAAGCTCCTAGTCCTACTGCTAGTCAATCTAGGATACCAGCGATTGAGGATGAATGTATTGAACTCAAAGATAACTGGAGTAGCAGTAGTGAGGGTGAGGACATTCAGGATATAGTGGCAGAAGATGTCAAACCCAGGATTTCCGCTGGCACTTCCAACACTCACGACTCAAATCGTGACAACAATAAAGATTCGAAGTTAGAAGAAGAAGATCGTCAGCTAGCACTAGCAATTCAAATGTCGCTAGAAGAAAGCAAGGAAGTACCGGTTGAAAAAGAAGTACAGGATAAAAAATTTGACATGGAGCAGTTGAAGTCTACAGATTTAGAAAATGGAACACAAGCAAGCAGCAGTAAAGCTGATAATTTCAATCAGTCTAGACCTAGAGTAACTACAGGGCTCTCGTTAAAATCTCTCCGTTCACAAAAACTACCTAGTAGCTGTTCAAAATTTCTTGACATAATAGGATATTCCGAGAGAGTTAGTTCAGTAGCTGTTCACGAAGCGACCTGCTCAGGCTCTCAAAACGAGTCTGCACCATCCGAAAATGAAACTAGTGAAAGTGATTTTGAAGCAGTGGACGATTCTTTACACGAAATTAATAATGTCAATTTAGTTTTAAGCTCAACCTCAGCTTCTAATACTCCACGTGTCATCACTTTAGAACTGGACAAAATAATCTGCGAACCACCAGAAGAAGACATTTTTGCAGATATATTTGCCAAAGAAGATTCTGATTCTAAAATATTATCTAATGATGTAGCTTCAACAGGTGGTGATTCCTATTCTACTTTAGAACAAATGTCTGAGAAATACAGAAGTGACAAGCGAGAGACCAATCCTACCAATTCGCAGACGTCGGAAAAGAGTAAATGTCGTAGTCAGGATGAAAATTCAATTACTATTGATAAGAGTCTTCTTCCATCTCCAAAACAGTCAGATAGAGAAGACATACTCTCAGGTGCAGCTTTTTTAAACAAGTTTAATACGCCTGTTGCAAAAATAAGTGTAACCCTTCCACCAAACCTCCTTGAATCAAACAATCAAAACATAAACCGTACCCTGGGAAAGTTACCTGCTTCGCATAGTATGAATGCTACGAGCGGGGCCGTTAAGGTCATCACTGCTGAATATATGCAAGCTCAGGCAAGTTATTTTTAACTGATTAAATTAATTCTGAATGCAATAAAACTTGTTGGTTTGAGCTAAATGTCAGTATAAATATAATTCGTAGGCGAAATTAAACTCGGAACAAGACAAGCTGCAGTCGGAGCGAGGATTTCAAGAACGAGTTGCTACTTCCATATCAGATCAGATGAATGTCGAAACTCAAGAATTACTCTCTTTGTTTGGAATACCTTACATTATTAGTCCAATGGAAGCTGAATCACAATGTGCCTTTTTAGACACTGCTTGTCTTACCGAAGGAACGATAACGGATGATTCGGATGTATGGTTGTTTGGGGGTCAACGAGTTTACAAGAATTTTTATGGATCTGGAGATCGGCAACTTGAGCTTTATCAGTTAGCAGATATTGTGAAAATTCTAAGTACACATGCAACTAACTAACTATTTACAAATAACTAAAAATGTCGGAAGAACTAGGAATTAAAATATTGTATATGTTTTCAGATCTAGATCGGGAAAAACTATGCTTAATAGCTATGCTAGTTGGTGGTGATTACAGTGAAGGAATTGAAGGAGTTGGTCCTGTAACGGCTTTGGAGTTGTTGTCAGAATTTTCAACGAATAGTATAAGAGGGCTTGCCACGCTTGAAAAGTTTCGGGAATGGTGGGATGAAGCTCAGTTGAAACAATCTGCTCTGTTCGAGACCAAAATTAAGGACAAGCTTCGAAAGCTCAAGCTCAAACCAAGTAATGCTAATACAATCTGATGAGAACTTTAAGTGTCCATAGTCTGTCAACCAATTTTTATGTCGTTTTTATCATTAGGCTTTCCAAGTCCAGCCGTCTATGAAGCGTATTTAAATCCTACAATTGATTCATCAACTGAACAATTTCGCTGGGGGAATCCTGATTTAGACGCGATTAGAGAATACACTAGTAAAAAATTTGGATGGGATCAATCCAAGTGTGATGCATCGCTACTACCGCTTATAAGAAACCTTAGCTGTCAAGCAGATAAGTCCAAGCAATTGACTTTAGATACATTCCTAACCTCTCAGACAAGATTCGAATTGGAGAGTGGTGGGAAAAAGAGACTTGGCAGCAAGAGACTACATACCGCTGTAAAAAAATTAGGAAGAGGAGTACCAGTAGCAGCCGAACTTAATTTAAGTTCTGATTCCAGTTCAGAAGAAGATGTTAGTACTAAAAGTAAACCTCGCCAGGTCAAGAAAGCAAGGCAGGATACGATGAAAGCAAGAGCTTCCTCCTCAAACTCTGTGACCTTAACTCCTTGTATCCCTCCAAAATTAGCAGCAATAGCAATACCTCAAAAAGTTCAAGAGGAGACTTTACAAATTCGTAGAAAGCAGAGAGCAATTGAAGTGTTAAAGGGGAAGCAAGGTGTAAAGAAGTAAATAATAGGTCGATAGAAATTCCGAATTCTTATTATTGTATATATTAATCCTTCTTTTTAAGCTTGTTCTCTATTACTCAGTATTATTTTTTTACTTCATAGGAATAAATCTAGTTATCTAATTAACCGAATCATACATGCTATTATTTCAAAGGAATTTCAGAATCTTTCTTAACATCAGCCTCTGCCGGAACAATTGCAGCTTGGTTGTCTGCCGCTATTGGCTTTCCACGAACGACTCCCCTCGAAACTTTCATCCAGTGACCAATATGGGTTCGTTTTACCTTAGCCTAATTGTTAATTTCATACTTGGTTGAATCATCTTAATATTCATTTGGCATATACTTAAATGAGTACAAAGCCTATCACCTCAAACTTGTTAAAAGCGCTACGTGCTTTTATCAGAACAATTTGATCTTCTGTTGGAGGAGGTACTGGAGGAGGTCTATGTTTAAATTTTTTATCTTCAAGGGACGAGGCAGATAGGTCTGACCCGCTTGATGAATCCGAAAGGTATGAATCGTCATCAAATCCTCCTCCAGCACCTCCTTTCTGTTCCTTATTTACCAACTTTATACGTTCCCGAATAAGCAATTGGATGTTTCTAACTTGTATGTAAGCTGCAATCCCTTTGATAAACCATAAACTAAATTCTAAACACACTGTTTTCAAGAATCCTGGACCAGTTAGTTCAGTAATTTGCTTGCAAAACTCTCTAACTCTTGGCACGCATCCCTGTTAATATGAAACAGGTATCAGTTCTTATGAAACTGGTATTGGCGTTAGTAGTATTGATGGCTTTCTTGTTTCAAATGTGTCTTACTTGTTGGTTTATTCTCGCTTTGAATTTCTCCTTGATTTTAGCATCCACCTTACCTATTCGCTTATGACCAGACCAAAGATGTGCTCCACTTGCACAATAAATATTTCTCAGCCACCAAGGTCGACAACATGAATAAGGAAAGACAACTTCCTTTGCACTAAAATCCGTGTTATTTGCGTTAATATAGTCCTCCCAACCATCAGCTCCACAGCATGACAACTATATTTTATAGACAATATGATAACTTCAATATGTAAGACATGTACATGATTATTGATAGTTTACAGTAGAAATCAATTAGCAATTACGGCTTCTTGTATATTATCCAACTGTAGAGAGTCAAATTGCTGGGAAAATTTGTCTTCGGGAAGGTCAGGTTCCTCGGCAGTGTATTGGTGCATATACTTCTGAATATGATCACCAAACGTATCCAAGTGCTGCTCATTGCATACTTCACCGCTGTATAAAATACTCGAAATACCGCATTCAAAAATTGTGAAAAGCAGATCGATAAGGACATGCTAGGAATTAGAAGTTGGATGGAGGAAGATAAACGATTCATTAGATTATGCTTCCACACATTCGATTGATTAAAAAAGAGGAATTAAATGAATGATTTCAGCTTTGTCTTTTACCAGAATCATTAGGCTTTTGTAGCCGAGTACACATCCATAAATTCCCATTATAGTATTGACCATATTTAAAACAGACATTCCTATCAGAACCAGCCCTATTTTACTGAGACTGATAGTTTTCTGACCGGGCACTAGTGATGTTTTAACTTGTAAAATGGTAATGAGAGGGTCAGTGGTGACGCTAGTTAAACTGGAGTGCCAGGTTACCAGTGTAACTCCCAGAAGTATTACAAAGGCTGAAGTTAGCTTTTGTCATCCATCATAATAATTAATTAAAAAATAATTAGTTCTTACGAGCGCTGGTTAAAAAAGTGTCCCTATACATTTCGATAAAATAATTACCACGCTGATGAAGTTGCAAAAAATGAAAACATAATCTGGAATGACCCTATAAATGCTGCCTTGCTTTTCCTGGGGCACCTTCTTCCTGTACATCGGAAGTGGGACTTATTAGCAAAGGGAAATATGTCTTTTTACTATTGATCATAGAGGGAAAGTCGTAGCATCCGAACCTAGACTCAGGGACGTAGATAAGCTTATTCACATCAATGAATGCCTCTCCAAAATCATTAAATGTCACTAGTTCAGTCAAAGCAAAATTATCTGCGTCCTTAGACTCGTCTTTAATCTTGGGTGCCACCTTTGGATTTGCAATATTTTCGATTTTGTCTCCAGGTTGAAGGCTGGTTTTTGCATTTCTGTCCGAATTGGCACCCGTGTCAACACTTCGCCAGACTTCTTTTTCGTCCACGTCGGTAGACAGGACAGTGTAATGGTCGTCTTCAGGCTCTCCCGATTGAATTAATTTAGCAGCATTTGAAACATTATTGCTATGTATAGCCCCTTCTGTATGATGGTCATTTGATTTCTTTAAGCGTTCTTTTGGAAAGTCTGACATGATATTTCTTAGGATTCTCAGGCCTGGAAAAAGTTTTAAACTTGACTGAATATTAGAAAGAGAGGGGTTCGATCGCGATTCCGTTGGACCTCTTCCATACAGCGTTCCACCCCTATGCAGTTACCGTAGATACTATGTATGTACGCCGTAGCGCGATAAAAAAATCCCATAGCAAGGTCTTCAAGTAAAACGAGTCAATCCAACAGGAAGAAGAGACACAGCGGAGATAACCGTACAATTGGTACCATCACCATCGCCATCATTAAGTTAATAAACCTAAGCTTCCAGAAGCGTTTTACTATTACTATTTTAGCATAGGTATTACTATCATATGTGTAGGATGCATGTATCATATCATATAATAGTTTTACCCTACGACTGGAGCTCCGACAAATGTAATTTACACGCATTTAAAAGCGATTTCAAATTAAATATCTGCTTCTCCAGTTCTACATGTAGCTGGTTTGGTTCACCGATTGCTAGTTTATCAAACCCCTGCATTTTCTTTGAAAGCTTTTTTCATCATATAATGCAGCTTATAGACTTAAAAATCTTATCCAGCATACTATTTCTCGGCATCGTATTGTGTTCTGTCTTGCTTTCTTCGGCTGCTTTTCAAAGTAAACTCATTAATCTGTTTCACGCTGGGAATAACAAAAAGTTACTACTATCCGCAAGTAACTTTTACTCAGAGGCCACGACTCCTCACTTCTTTCATGCATTTGACTCGCTATTACTACGAATACTTTACGTTCCGATGCACCTAACAAAACAATCTTAACAAGTTCCCGTATTCCTAACCTCACCTGGATCCTTCATATTACTATCCCTGCCTCCGCCCCCCGCAGTCTTGGCTGGCTGGAGAAAGAACTCACAGTTTATATCAGAAACACAACCAACTAAGTAAAGTGACTGCAAGATACCTTACCCTTACTATATAATCATCGCCAATCCCCAGTTTTGACGGATGCATACATTATTAACTTAACCATGGAAGGCTGAAATTGGGTGGTTTATTGATATATTATGGTATAACTATGTTTAACAAGCGGATAATTGCGGGCTGTAATATGACACATTATCCATTTGAGAAACTTCTATGAAGTCTCATATCTAATATGTTATTATCCCTAACCGTATGGATTATGTGAAATTCGAGCTTCAGCGAAAGTCGTATTAAAGAACCTAGTATCTTGTAATGCAATCCTTCTGTTCTAGGCTGCTTTCTATTATTCCTTACTACATGGTGGGCAAAGGTATTACCGGATTATCATTCCATTATTATCCACTTTCTCACTTATTTCGTATTGGTAAAAAAAATAAGTAAAAATAATCCATATCTTTCCCAGACAATTTTAATATAAGTAAGTGAATCTGTTGCAGCTTTGCTCATCCATTACATCTCCTTTAGTACTTTTAGTAGACACTAATCCATTTACATTCTAAAGAACGGGTATCATGATCTAAGCGTATCTACCCCAACCTACACCTTCAGCATCCGGATTAAAGATCCAAGCTATTTAAGCCATAGTTATGCCCTAACACGAGGAACTAAGAAAGAGGGAGTGGTTGGATACAAAATTTTTTAAGCCTTCTTGAGAAAAAGCTAAGATCAGGGTGGGTATGTTTATGGTAACCAGCAACTAAATAGTAGCACCACTTCAGTCGATCTTCTGTAAGAAGATTTATCCTTGTGTACGATTTGTGAACACGTAAGTGAATATACGACCCTCCAAAAATAGGATTTTGGTTAAAACCAAGCAAAAACTTTTCCTCGGCTTCAGTTCACCCTCAGCTATTTCCAAGATAGGTAAGCATGTCTTGTCTCGGGTAGATTGTGCCCTTTATTTGTGAATCTCAACTAGACAATCTTAAACTGAGACTTGTCCCAAGATACAGCTTCGCCTTAGACATACAGACATAGAACTAAGTCGGTCTGTATTGGTTTTACTAAAGTAAACAGAAAAGTCTCAAGTAGGCTTACAAATTCTGTTGAGCAACTTGACTTAGCTCATGTTGCTGAAGAATTTCCCAGAAACACATTAACAACTCTTACACGGCTAATAGTGACTACTACGACTGTACTTTGTATCCAAGTTTTAGATCAAAGAACAGTCCCATGTATACTCTATTTAAAGAGAAATACTTGGTGTTAAAAAAAATGAAGAATCGGATCCTTTGAAGTCTTCTGTTTTTCATCCCAATTACTTTGAACGAAAGCATAGAAGCATTTAAAACATGCAGCCATCATACTATAAGCTCACGTCAAAAAAAAATATGAGCCGGTCCAAAAGTAACCTAAACTAGCGTTACTTCTGGTAATACTGTTTCTGCATATGCGTCTGTTGGTTAACTGGCTGAAAAATAGTATTCCATACAAAAAGTTGGACGGAGCATTTAAAGTCTGAAACTTTTTCGTAAAAGATTTCCAATGGATTTCGGATCCATACGAAGGAAAAATAAGGTGTTACAACCAAGTAGGAAAAAAACATATTCAACTTCAAACTTGTCATGTATATCCTTCAATTCGGCTGCCGTAGGGAGAAAAACTTTGTATGTTACGTTGCCAAAAAATTTTGGTTGTGAAGTAAATTTAGAGGGGAGGATTGTACATTTAAGTCATGGAGGGCCGGCTCATGCTGTAGGCATTTTGCAAATTGGAGACTATCTTCGGATAGTTGAAGACAGTAATAATGATCGTTTAGAACGGGAACGGGATTCAATATCTTCGCTGGTAAAATTGCAAGTTACTTATGGAGTTCTACAAGTAGACACTCGACCGGAATGTCCACTAGTTATTGAGATTGGAAATAGGTTTGTCTTTATGATATGGCTTTTCTTGTATTATTGCTTTTGTAGGATAGAAATCCACTTATGGCATAGATCTAGCTCTGACTGTGTAAGCAATGGAAGTGATGTAGGGCAGATCGCCTAATTTAGAATCTCTCTAATCCCTTCGAATTCATTCGTATGTTAAATTTGACCGTCAAAACCCCGGAATTCAATAGTCCGGGCTAACTATCCAGGATATTAACCTGAAAATAAATCATATTATCTACTTTGTACGTTTTTTCAGAAGTAACACATCCCTTGGAATAGCTCTTGCAGATTGTCCAGAAAATAAAATCCGAATAAACTCTATCCAGCCAGGTTCTCTGGCAGATCGCTGTGGTTTCCTTAAACCAGGAGATACCCTACGTAGCATTAACTTAGGTTCATCCAACGAATCTCTACCCTGTTCCCCTTACTATAATTCCTATCAAATTGCTCAAATTTTAAGACAATTGACATCCAAAAATCCCTCTATAAGCTTGACCATTGTACCTGGTTGTGATGAAAAGGATTTGTTTGGATGTTCAAATGAAGACTTACACTCTGGAGGGTCATCCTCAACGCTTACGTTGGCCGATAGCCAGACTTACCAATCTCAGTCCACTTTCTTTAATTCAATGTATGAAAATAGTGGTGTAAGTAATAGTAATAGCAGTTGTAACGGAAGTGGAAGTCGGAGAAGTGATTCAAATAACGGATCTAGAGTCGACCCTGTAACTGGTAGAATAGATGAAGTTGACGAAGAGGTTGACGAGGAGGGTAATCCTTGTGTCTTGCTATCATTTTGCCTTTGGAAGGATATGACTTACGACGATTGGGGTTTTAGCCTTGTGGACCATAATGATACCACAGATTTGGAGTCTGAATGTGAAGATAATTGTGGTGGTAATGGAAGGGGAATGAATGGGCGTAAAATTGAACTTGGGAAACGACAGGGTGCAATTGTCTACCAGATAAGGCCAGGAGGTCCTGCCTTTGTTGCTGGACTTTTGCCAAGAGATAGAATTCTGCAGGTAGCTGGCTATCCATCTATTAACTTAAGTTAATCTTTTGATTTCCCAGGAAATCAATGGGAAGGGCTAATGATGATTGATTTAAATGTAACAATTACCTAATGATAATTGATTGTTGGACTGGATACTTTAATTAGATTAATGGTCGAGATGTCTCCCATCTGGAAAGTACGATGCTAGTGCCAATCCTAGCCTCGCTGGAGGATGCTTTAAACGTGGTGATTTCTCGGATATCCAGTGTGACTGAGTCTGGTGCAGATTAACGCTAGGAAAGGATGATGGCTTGAGCGACTGAGCTTACTTATGCATTAAATATAGATAAGACGAATGTAGTAAGATTTCCGCCTTGTTTTTTTTTATTTTCTACACGACTCCAGTTTCGATTTAAGTGGAATTATAGAATTTTTTTAATGTGTAGTGAAGAACTGCAGAAGAAGGTTTAAACTTTTTTGTATTCATTTAGTTATATTTAGTATAAACAACAACTATATTAGACCAATAAATAACTAACATGCTCCAATGACGAAATAAATTAATAACCCATAAAATTGCACTCACACAAGAGAATAGCTGCATAATATCACATCTTCTAAATTTCATAGATATTTTTATAACCGGAGTTTCAAAAGTCCCAAGTCGGTTGACAGTATCCAATAATACTATAATAGCTACCGGGTGGACATGCATTAGGGACGATTGACAATCGCCTAAATGACTTTCCAGGACTCATGCACCGTGGGAATATGTCATCAAGAGATATAGTAACCTTTTCACTTGGACTGCAATGTTTCGAATAATCATCAAGTTGGACACATGCCCCAGTACCGTTCAGTGGTACTAAATTCTCATCTTCTATGCTATTTTGAGAAGCAGTTCCGGTTCTCTTGGACTTATTGTCGGAATCAATGTTCCAGAGATCTGGGTAAAGAATTTTAGAACTGCGTCTATTAGATTTTTTTGGTTTTGTTGGGGGACATCGATTTTTTTCACACAGTGGACCCTTCACCACGGGGCTTAAGACAAGCCACTCTCCAGGCTTACAGTATCCCTAAGAAATTGCATTAAATTAAAATATTATCGTATGTATAGGCGATAATTTTATGCTTCGCTTTATTAGGCTAGTACTACCAACCTGTTTATAAATTGGATAGCACGCATTTGAAGGGAAATGATAAACTAATGGTGAAGAGTGATTTTCAAAATCACATTCGCAATATCCATAAGCTGAGCTTTTTGGATCCTCCATGAAAATCATATTTTTACCACAGTGTCCAGTGGAGTCGATTTCACCACACTTGCCAAAGTGCAGATCATATCTGAGTTGTCCACCAACCGCTACAGATCCAGGGCATAGGATTTCTCTGAAAATAAAATAAAATAATGATATTTTACTAACTGGAAATCTTCAACAAAGTTTCTTCGCTAACATTACACTTCATGTAAAAAACACAAAGTAACTATACCTTAACTCCTCATCTTCGTGCAAGCTGGAAGATGGAATAGCTGTAATAATTGTAGCATTTTCTGCCGAGGATACCACCGACACTTCATCTGAATCTTCTTTGGAAGAACTTACTTCGAAAATGGGCAAACGTCTATCGTTACGTCGAGCAGTTGTGGTAATGGGCACAGAAACATTTTCACGTATTAAAAGACTAATGATAACTAACGAAAACACATTTGAAATTAAAACTTGGAAATGTGAAAAACCTAACGTCTGCGAAGCAATCATTTGTAATGAGTATTTAAAATATCTGTTGAGGAAGGACGTTTAACGGTATGCAATTTGAGATCACAGGACAGGATCACAGTAGATTTTTATTTTAATTGAAATTTTGATTTTGATTTCCTGTAAGGAAATGCTGGAGCTATATATGATCGTGAGCTGACGGAAATAACAAAAGTAGTTAGACTTGAAGTACTACCTTCCACTTTTATACAAAAAGTAACGACTTTATTCATGAATGAAGTTGCCTTGAGCTTGAGATGTTTTGGTATGGGTTGGGGCTTCCCTTGAATAGTGTTGTGTTGTCCATTGTTTAATGACACAATCAAGTAAATAAGGAGTCGTCGCTGGAAATTTTATTTAGCTCAACGACAACAAGAGTAGACTAAAGAATTTCGGTACATGAAACATGAATGAGTGACTGCTATAAAGAATTAGTAAAAAAAAGTACTACAAATACAGTAGCAAAAATACTAATGTGTACGCTTTTTCTACTCCATTTAATGTAATTTAGCAAGTGATACTTTAAAAGAATTCTAGTATGTGGACAGCTTCTAGGAAGAAACATCCAATGCGTCATTTTTTAGTTGCATAATGCATATAATTGCTCGTCAGTAATCAGTATTCCCAACGGTAAGTTAAATTGTTCAGTTTACTTGCGACATTGCGTGCATACGAATACCGGTTATGCACTTATTTAACTAATTGTACCCTATAAGTAGTTTTTTAATGAGCTTGCTAATGGACTAATTTGCCGTCATCATACTAGCTAACTTTCGAGTTAAGTTTAAGGTCTTTGATAGACTATTCATTAAATTATCATTATTTATTATTTACAGTTGTAGCGAAGGCTTTGCCAGATTTTTGGTTCAAGCTATGCTATGCAAATTCTCTTCTACCTGGAGAGATGAAATTACTATTCAGAATTCCAGCAGTAGATCTGTCACGACACGAGTAGTAGTGTGTCCTCCATTTCAGTACCCTTTTTATAAAATTTCTAAAGTAGAAGTCATGCCATTTGGGCGTTCTATAAGTTCCTTGACTACCTGAACAAAACAAATGTGAAATGACCAATACTAACCCGCAAGATCCGGATCAAGGCACGTCAAGTAAAAATCATATCCTGTTCTTGGGCTGCCTTGATCCGGATCTTAGGGCGGCTAATCATTAATCCATATCCCCTTAATTATTACTTTATGCAGAAGGTCAATTTTGAAAAATGTCCTTAAAGATCCTTATAACACTTGGCTCAGTGCGACCTAATCGTATGGCCGATCGGGTATCAAGTTTGGTCCAAGCTCATGTCAAGAAACAGGCCATGAATCCAGTAGTACTGGATCCTATGAAAATCTTTGGAGCCCAAATGGTCCGACAACCGATGCACTTTATATCCCCAGAGGAAGAAACTCCAGCATGGATGCATACGGTTCACAATGAAATAAAAAACGCTGATGGCTTTATACTATTGTCTTCAGAGTACAATTGTGGCATCCCTCCAGCCCTACCAAACCTTTTGAACTCATTTCCACCCACTTCCTATCGTCATAGACCCTGTGGGATCGTCACGTACAGTATAGGACCATTCGCAGGAATGCGATCCCTAACCTTGTTGCGACCTTACATTGGAGAGCTAGGAATGATCTGTGTTCCAACTTATGCTCCGATACCTACGGTGGGTTCCCTTATTGAAGAAAATGGTCAATCTTCTAGTCAACTTGTAAACGATAAGATTAAGCAAGTTGTCGCTGAAGTCAAATGGTATGCTGAAGCTTTTAACGCATACAAGAAGTCTGTGCCTCTTCCCAATGCTTAGTGATTGAATCAAAAATTTGTTAATCTGATGAAGATCATTAAAAATCCATATGAAAATAAATTATTACTCTGCTTTAATCATCCTTACGTACTTGTGCTTGTATTTACTTTAACTTTCGACAGAACCACCCAAAAGTGTTTCCATCAGAATATATTTTGTAGGGAGGGGAGTTAAGTAGTTCATTGAATTTCAAGAAATTGTAGTAAAAATTAGAGTACAAACAGACAATTTGATTTTCATATTCACCAATGCATGATTGGCCATGAAGCTAGGTAGAATGAAGAGAAAAAGTATTTACTTTAGTGTATTTTTTCAAAGAATGACATTTTTGAGGTGTTATAAGTTTGTGTTCACGTCATATGTCATATCATACGAAACGATAAAGCAAAAAAAAATTAAATGTAACTTTCAGTCAAAATCAAAGTCTATTTGACATCTCCCGAAAGCCGTCGGAGAGCTACCAGGAGCACATTGCAGGGCCGGATTGACAGATAAGTGTTTTAAGGATAGATCCAAATTATTGCACTCAGCAAAGGGTCGAGATGGCCATTTTATTGTGACCAATTGCCCATAGCGACATTGGTCTGAAGGCTCATTCAGTTTCACACAAG
The DNA here is from genome assembly GCA_034682405.1 of Hydroisotoma schaefferi. Taxonomy (NCBI): domain Eukaryota; kingdom Metazoa; phylum Arthropoda; class Collembola; order Entomobryomorpha; family Isotomidae; genus Hydroisotoma; species Hydroisotoma schaefferi. The sequence goes on along the minus strand of JAQFZX010000030.1, from coordinate 51,558 downwards.
GACCACTACCATTCAGGGGAGCATATTCTGGTTCCTTATCCCGAGATGCCAATGGTCTTTGTCCAAATCCAGGTCGGCCGGAATCATAGCATTTATTTGGGGCACAAACTGGTGTTTTTGTTCTTCCACTTATTTCAATCCATTCACCTTCTTTGCAATAACCCTAGAAATATCCCATCATAATGCTGAGAAATACTACTCTTAATACATGCATGGAGAACTTTTACCTGTTGATATAGAAAGTAGCACTGGTTAGTTTGCTGGCGATAAATAGTAGGTTTGCTTTGATCGCAGTCACAAAGCCCATAAACTGCATCGTTTTGCAAGCTGTAGAAGACCATGTTCTGACCACAATGACCCTGAGTTCCAATCTCAGAGCATATTTTGGTTTCCTTGTCATATCGGAAGTTCGATGGCTTCTTAGGGCATAGCTTTAACCTGTAAGTTTACACAAGGGAATATTTAAACGCTTAACGTGGGGACTCGTATGCTTTGTTAATCTTACAAGGTTGATGCCTTGGGTGCAGCTCTTTTATTTCTGATAAAAAAGTTCTCCCCATTACGGTATCCTGTATGTTCCACTAAGGAATTGATTGAGTTTACTGATTCTCCATCAGTTATACAGCAACTACCCACTAATAGCAGTAGATACCACCCAACAATGGGTTTTAAAATACTTTTGGATTCCATGTTCAAATTATGAAAACTTAGTTTCATCAGTATTATTTTAAAGTATGGTAAAGACCAACACGCAGATTTATAAAAGCTTAAGATGCACTGGCACTTATTGTTAACTGTATCTTGCACCAGGCAAAATATGACTTTTGAAGATGCTGTATGGTTATTGTGTGATATGAATAGAATAATGAATGAGAATAAATGCAGCTACTTAATAAAAATTAATACTAAATACGACATTGAATGGTTGAAGGTCAATACAGCCAAGATGACGAAGCTGCAAGGAGATTGTGCAAATATTTTCTAAGAATACATATCTCTGATTTGTTTGACCTTATGCAAAATTTCCAGTTTATGAGGCTTGAGAGATGAGGATTTCATCTTCGAGATAATCAGCGTTATCTTTTAATTCGGAATTTCGCATCGAACTGAAAGCTTAGAACAATTTTTTCTAAAGGAAATTCTTTGTAAAATACATGCTTATTTTGTTATTTCTTATGTTCTTGCAGATTAATCTGTAATATTAATGTCAATCATGAAAAGTACGAAACTACTACTAGACTTGAAGTAAGGCATCTTTCTACTAGGGCTGGTTTAAGAGTTTAACATAAAAAATAATAACTTTTTAACTACCGGCTCTTGACTTAACTTAACAACTCTTCGCTAATGGAACAACTCTATATAATTATATCATTTTAGAATTCTAACCTGTCAAAAAGAATTAAGAACAGGAAAGAGATTCCACTATCAAAACATCTTTAGTAAACACAAAACTGGGACCCTCGCTTAAACTTTTTTTAACTTAAGAGACAGCACGCTAGTACGAATAAAAAATCGTAATCCCCTTGAATAAGATAAGGAATCTTTATAGTTAGTAAATTTGTAAATTTAAATTATTTTAAAATGTACGGATTGAATACAAGGTAATGCGAAAACCATCACATCATCAGTTTAGGCCCTCGGCCATCAATACGATACCCAAGCAGGATAGTAGGTAGATGGATTTACGACTGGAGAACGAAGTCATCTTCTACCGTAGCCACTAAACCAGAAATGGTCATGCATAAAAAAGAGATTGAAGTAATTATCAGAAGAATTATGGATCAAATTCTAACTGACTTGCTGCAACAATCGACCGGCATCGTCCCGTTGAATCCCGTAAAGTTCCACTTTTACAATCTAACCTTTTTGGATTATAAATTGAAAAACTATTTGTGTCACCCACACAGGTTGGAAACACGCTACCATCCGACCCAAAACTAACTATTTCCCCCTCTGGACATGCCTTAGTTGTCGATTGCAGTTTCACACATTCCTTTTTAAAGAATACGATTGGGAATTCTTCATCTTCCGTGATTTTGTTTAAACATGGGTTTTTTCTACATACAACTGCGAGACCGTAGTCCCCAACTTCTTCGAAGACCAGCCATTCTTTTTCGGAGCAATATGCCTGCAAAATATTAAAAATGTAAACTTATTTTTTCAAAGACCGGCTGCTGTAATGTTAAAAGAATATTTGAAAGCAGAAATCTAAATGTAACCTGTTGATAAGTTTTGAAACAGTCATTCTGTTTGGCGTCATATGCCCATGGGACCGTTCCATTTGGGATACATTCACATTTCCCAAACATTTTTTCAGAGTCTGCTGCATATAACTTCATATTAGTGGGACAGGGACCCCTTGATTTTTCCTTGTAACATTTCTGAGTCTCGTTGTGAAACAAATATCGGTTTGTCATCGACTTCTGGCATAAACTGTTTAAAAATAAATGTTTAAAGTTTTGGGATCTGTGATCATTTAACTAACCTTAAGAGAAAATCCTGTGGATTAGTAATGTTTATGTTTAAGTTGACAATTATATTTAGCTGTAGCTGTACCTGTTAACTTCTGGTGTCGATGATGATGCGGCAGGATAAGAAGTTGACAACGTTACAAAATAAAGTATCAAGAACATCATAATCATGCTTCTGTTTGCTACTAATGAGCAGTAATTCACCGTGTACAAAGAAGCCATAGATTAAAAGAGTAATAACAGTAGCGACGTGCACAAAATCACTTAAAGCGTTGGTTATGTGGCAGTAGGGAAACTATCCGCAGGTTGATTGATTGCAAGCAAGTTATTAGAAGCTTTACTATTGATTATGATTTGAACATTAGTAAGACTGGTTGTGGTATTCAGGTAAAAAATTCATTATGCGAAGTTCTTACCATTTCCAAGAAACAGTCTTATTAGCAAGACGGGTTAGTTTTTTCCTGCTACATTGCGCGACTGTCTCCTGCTATATTTTATGCAAATTCTTTACACTGCGGAGATCCTGATACTAGATCAGTTTGATGCTATATATCAATTTCCCTACCGTCTAAAACCAAACTGACTACTTTTTATTGAATAAAGTAGTAGTAGCTGTCGAAAAACCCATTCTGAAGATGCTTTTGATCACTATAATAGTGCTAAATTGAAGTATCAATATAATGTATTAAGGACACAAGGGGTGATATTATTTTTTAAGATGATGTCATAAAAGCAGTCGTGGTATGAATGATGCCACCCTTTTAATTATCATGAGCTTTATAGATGAAATATAGAGAGAAAAAATGAATATAATTGTAGACACATTTTGCGCACTTTTATTTACCATCTTTCCATAAATAATTCATAAGGACTCCGTAAATTTTCGTTGATGATTGGATAGGGACTTAATAAAATCTGAAATGACATTTGTACAGTACTTGTGCCATGAGCTCATATAATTCCCACAAATCCGTTTATTATGTACGTTAGATTACGTTTCACTTCCAAAGTCTATGAAAGTAAAGAAGAAAAACGTAAAAAAGAATCATACTTTTCTAAATTATGTTTATTTTTTTACTCCAAGCTTACTGTCAATAATCTTAAGAAAAATGTCTCCAAATCCTTCCTTTGCGTAGCGGAAGTATCGACTAGTGATAGCGCCTTCATTTCCATTATAATTATTAGACGGGCCAAAATATGTGACATAGGCTTGAAGGAAAGTTGCGATGCATATCAATGGAAACATTAACATTAGCACTTTTATCATCAGCTCATTCGTAGTTATACTAATAAATTCTGATGAGGCCCAAGGGGCCAATAGTTGACTAACATCTTCAGAGACACTTGGAGGAGGGTCGTATGTAATTTTAAAGGAATTTTTATTTCCATACGGAGCTTGGTAAATATCTGCTGGATTAAGGGGTACGGAAATATCGTCAGCAATAGATGCTATAATTTTAAAAAGGATCAATAGCACTTTCCTCATTTTCCTTGAGTGTTATTTATTATTACTATTGGAGGAATTAATACATTTTGAAACTGTCTGACTAGAATTATTCACAAACAATTTCTTGACACTTGAAAAGCTTTCAAACAACAGAGTTATGCATGCTGCAAGCTTTTGAAAAGTCACTGAGGACGTAGCGAAACGGTCAGACTCAAATACAGTTCTAGAAATGGCTCATTATTTTCTCTTATAAAAGAAAGTATTAGCCTAAATCCATAAGAAATCCCGTCTTTAGCATAAATACAACTACTTGACCTGCAAAATTGTATGCATAATAATACTAAAGTAGGCAGTACATGCTATTAACATCCGTGTACTAAGGATCTTCAAGAATTGGCTGTTTTTCCATTAGAGCATTATAAATTGAACACTTCCCAGTTACAAGTCTTCTGCTACCAATTCTACACGGAAATAAATTTGGTAATATTGATGTAGGTAAAATATTGCTGGTTGCAACATTCGGACCGCATGATGGAAATTTGCAATTCGATTTCAAAGTCACAACCTCGTCTTCTTTACAAAGATCATTTCTTGAATTCAGTAAGACGCAACGGTCTGCAAAGTAAACTATGGAATTTCCTTTTTTGGAGTCTCCAAAGAAAATGGCATCTTTGCATGCGTCTTCCAAGCATACGGGAGTTTGAGCGTTTTCAGTTTTACTATCGAATGCCAGCCATTCATGTTTGCCACAATATGCCTAAAAAAGTACCCCAACATTTTTTTCAAGGGCTAAAGACTAATCATTCATTGTAATCTTTCCGACTAATCCTTGCTGACATCAAAATGACTGTCAACTTGTAATAAAACGAATGAATAAATAAACTACCTTAGAGTATAATAAGTAACATCGATCAGTCTCCTGGTGGTAAACGTAAGGCTTATTTTCTAAATAGTCGCACTCACAATCACCGTATAAGGAACTATTAATTTCAGATATGAAAATCATATTACTCCCACACGGGCCGATATCCCCAATTTTGTAGCACTTTGAGCTGTCTCGATGGAATCGATACAGACTTGAGGACTCTTCTGCTTGACATAATGTTTTTCTGAAATTTAGTATTACATTTTTAAATACGGTTAGATGTTCCGACCTTACTAATGTAGCCAAAGAATAAATTTTTAACCTGGTTATCATTAGTTGATTTCGTACTGTAATTTGTCGGGTTTTGAATTCAATTATAGACATGTCTATCGGAGTTCCCAGAGCTTGCCAATGCCAATTATTACCGTAAAGAGAAAGGGCTAAGATAACGTGTAACGAAGTCATGATACGCTTCCTTTAAATTAACTCTTCTGCCAACGGTTGCCTTTTATGGTGGCATCTAAGCATAGACACTAGATAATAATGAGAAGGATTGATAAATGGTTTGCTAATATAGCAGTGCAGTGAGTGATTTCATAAAGCCGGTTTGATTTCATGAGAACTTTGCGGATTCTGAGAAGAGATCATTAGCAAAGCATAGTTGGGTGGTATAAGATTCTACGACCGAGGATAGAGGGACAAATGACGTATAGAAGAATATCACAACGATTTTGGACAATAAGCATGGGTATGCATGAAAAACTTACAACTGTCTACAAGTTTGAATTTTTTAATAGCCTGATTATTATGCGTTCTGAAGCAGGTCAAGATTGTAGTGTTCGCTATATGAGCGAAGTCATACAATAGTTAGTAATTCATGTGTTCCAAGTTAACTTCGAATTAGCCATAATATACAACCTGAACACTGAAGCAGAGTATCTGAACGAACCATGCCTGTCTGCTCATAGAATTTAGTATTATAGTCGTCCTTTTATTATTAAACTCGTTCAAGGTTGAGGTTATCATACACAAATTATTTGTTTTAATGCTCTAAATCCATATTTTAAACCATATTATTATTATATTTCACATGCAGTTCCAGTCCATTTGGGTAGCAGATTTGCAACTTTTTGTCTACGCGAAGTTCTCATCTCTCTTCGTGAATAAATTGACAGCATCTGGTGAAAATAACGTAGTAAAACTAAACCTTTCCTGATCTCATTGGCAGTAATATATTATACTTAACTAATTTAATATAGGCTGACTACTATAGTACTTATTCCTCTGCACGGTACGGTACAGTCTTTAATATTCATCAACCTAGGTCGAAGCGATAGATTCAATTGCTTGGAAGCTTTAGATCCAGTCCGTTAAACTGTTTGTACTCAAGTAGTTTCGTACCTTTTAAAAAATCCATAAATTATATGTATATTGCAAAAACATTCTGATCTTTTTATTGTAAACTAATGCATAAAATACTACCTAGATTGCGTTAAATACTACCTAGATTGCGTTAAATTATACAAGGCATGCAAGGTATTCTAGTGGTATTGCCTGCGAAGTTTTAATTTCAGATAATCATGAACTCCATACTTTAGAAGAAATGAGAATGACATGAGAATTCGACCTCAACCTTTGTTTTAAGATATAAATTGAAGTTCCATGATGAATCGTCCGAGTGGAATACACACCTTTCTTTAAAAGTCCACAATGCTGACAATCAAAGTGAACAGCTTATCTTGCTATCTATTAACCATGGAATAGTAATCTGAGTAGTACATGCGTATGGATTCTTCCAACTGAACTCTTTCAGTTTGAACTTGTCAGTATCAAAACTCTGCCTATAGTTATTATATTTTCCTGCACCATATTATTAGTAGCTTCATTAAAACCTGTACCAAAGTAAAGTAAACTTATCCACCCTCCAGTACAGCAAAGCGAAATACAGTTTAGAACTTTGCCAAGCATGTATAATTTTATACTTTTCGAGACCTAAAGGGTTAGTACAGTAAAACATCAACTGCCCAGGATAAAATCTGTTCCACGGAACGTCTGTATCCTACTCTTTACTATCCATGCTTAGATTTGGTAAAATGATGCTCGTTATTCATGAAGTGCAGAATTCAATGGCTTATTCCTTATGCTTCATTTTTGCAATCTCTCAGCTCAGACCGTATTAATGGCATGGCTTTATTTTTATATTCCAATAGCAAAAATAGGTATTCATGCATCATTTTTTTCTCAACTTGCAGATGCCTGTTTAATACTGGCTTTGCTCTCAAGCAGTTCCATACGAACGGTTCCAAAACCTCTGCTTGGAGAGGTTGGTCTTAATTTAGAAAGAGTCGTTTTGCACGTGTTTTCGCATTTCTATTCACTCTTTTGCTAGGATTCTTTTCTCAGAAACAGTACCAAGTTAACGAGAAATAAAGCATCCAAACCACCACGGTACGGTAAGATAAGAAATAGGAAAGAGGGACAGATATTCTTGGCAAAAATGAATCAATTTGATCCCAAAGAGATATCATTAGATGTGGTAGAAAGATGTCTGTTTTGGCTGGTTGTTTCCTACGTTTTTGCAAACGTAGGGAGCTTCATTGGATTTTCATGGTTTACTTTGTTCTTCACGGTGTTGATCGGGGGATGTGCAACGGTTATCTTGATTGACCGCATGATAGTAAGAAAAATCTCAGGCTTATAGACTACACTATAATTGGTGTTTCAATCACAATTATTTTACCAGGATTTTTTTAAATGATAGGTTGACCCCAAAGGTAAAGCCTTACTCTTCAAGTCACTTCCTACTCTTCTTTTGATGCTACAGTAAAACCTGAAAGTAATGCAAAAACGTATGATTCTTATCCGTGAATATTTTTTCGTCAGGTAAAGCAGTGCTTATTACTGGGTGTGATACAGGATTTGGAAATGCTATCTCAAAAAAGCTGCATGGATTGGTCGGTTTGCAACTTTAATAACATTCATAAAGACCTACATGTGCTTAATGCAATTTTGAGAAAGATGCATGAATTTAGGGCTACACTATTTTCGCCGGTTGTATTGCGAAAGATTCGGATGGAGCTAAGGAGCTCCAGAAGGAGTTTACGGATCGGATGTTTATTGTTCCTATGAATGTGACCTCTGAAGAAGATGTCAATAAAGCTTTAGAAATGGTTAAGGCAAACCTTCCTGCTGGAAGTGATGGTGAATTTACTATTAAACATTTTATATGGAGTTGGTCGAGTTTTGTGATGTCACCTCAAATTAGAAATATACTAGCGTGAAGTTAGGAATTATTAGGTATAATATAGGGAACGACAGTTGTAGAATTAGCGTGACTACCGTATTTCCCGTTATTACTCCCCCTGGAAAAAATCCCCTTATCCTTTCAATGTTAAAAACTAAAAGTCGCCCTATCGTACTCGCGTTAAAAGTTTTCTCAATTTTTGCTTCGAAACAATAACTCTCCAGGGGAGTAATTCCCGAAAATACGGTATACTTGCTTCAGGTAGCTTTTGATGTTTTGTTTAGGATAGGCCTAGATAGGAAATGGAAGCTTGAATTGATTAACTCTCTCTCTCTGACATTTACCTGACATGAGCTATGGAATGTTTATGAATTCAGGTTTATGGGCTGTGATTACGAACGCTGGTTGGTCTACATTCGGAGAACTTGAAATGGTCAGTTCATCAGTTCAATGATTTATTGGACAATGATACAATAATATGTTATAGTCATATTCATCTAAATATCAGGTCCCAATTGACGTTTATGAGAAAATAATGAATGTGAATTTCTTTGGAACCGTACGAACTATCAAGGCTGCATTACCTCTTATTCGTCGGGCTAATGGTTATAAATGATTAAAAATTAAAATAAACTACAAGATTCATTGGAATCAATGAGTAGTGAAGGAAATTGAATTACGACTTGGTTTCATTAGGAAGGGTTATAACGGTCGCTTCCATGATGGGACGCTTTGGAGCGTCTGCTAGGTCACCTTATTGTTGTACCAAATGGGCTGTAGAAGGCCTCTCTGAATGTCTTAGGGCGGAAATGAAGCGATTTGGAGTAAACGTATCTGTAATTGAGCCTGGTAATTTCATAGCAGGTGAGCATACAGTGGTCAAATCAATGTAATCTTAAGAAATACTTGAAATACTTGACTGAACTAAATCATGAACGCTTTAAGGAACCGCTTTGTACGCCAATGACGCTATTTCCAAACAAGCGGAACACATGTGGAACAACTTGACTGATGCCGTGAAGGAGGATTATGGAAAGGACATTTTCGATGACGGTATCCAGACTATGATTAAATACACTTCAGGAGGGGTAAATTAATTTTCTAAGCCATTTTAAAATAAACTATTTTTGGGGAAAAATATGGATATTGACCTAAATAACTATTTTAGAGCTGCAGCATTGAACCTGTCTTGAAAGCTATGGTAGATGCAGGTATATGAAATATGAGTTTTAATTTGAATTTTCAATACCATCCTTCCGAATATTAATATGATTTACAATAAATGAATCATATTTTCAGTCTCCCATACCTTCCCACAAACAAGATATCAAATTATGGCCCCTGCGGAAAAAGTTCGCTGCTTCATGTCAACCCACGCCCCTTCAATCCTGTATGACAAAATTTACAACTAAAATTCACCGATAAGGCTCTAATCAAACAGCCATTATGCAAATGACAACTTTTGACCTGTGTAGGATGCAATCAAGAAAATAAAATGCTGCTTGAATGTACAGATTTTAAATTTGCATACAGACATTTATTAGTTTAGTACAGTTCAGTTCAGTCATTAATTTCATAGTTTAGCCAAGTGATGACTAACAGATAGAGACAATTTTGAAACTACTCGTATTAAGAATAGCAGGAATAAGGTTGTATAGGGATGAATCGCTTGAGTGTTGATTAATAGTAGGTCTCCTTTTCAACCCAGCTACCTGGAGGAAATCGTCTTAACATGTACCGTCGGGTTTCATCAGTGGCAAAAATCATGAACGAAAATGGGAAGGCAATAAACCACCAAGACCACCTAATCCAATGCAAACAAAATAATTAAAAAACAATACCACACCAAACTACTATTAATTATAAACATACTTCAAGGAACGTGTCTTCAACGCTATATTAAAGATGGGAATGTAGCACAAGCATGCAGCCAGCACGGTTTCAAACACGAGTCCAAAATTCAAAATCCAATTGCTAAGGGGGAAAAATTGTTCCGTACTAAATCCGTAAATCTTACTGAAATATGAGGCTAATAATGTTGAAAATTTTGTTATTACGTCATTCCTTGTTGAAATACAGAGTTACGCCTGGTTTTTGAAATAATAAGATCAGCCCATTGAACAACGACAATGGAAACGAAGAAAGCAGTTTGGCAAGTCTGTTCCAAATCCTTGCGCGATTTATACGTCTAGTAAAGAACAAATGATCCGTCAATATTTTATCCGTTTTTTCGAACACTCGTGACGTACCACTAAAAACATTGATAAATTTTAAATTACCCATTCGTTCCCGTAGTAGTCCTCCAAATCGTTAACGTTTTTAGAATCCCACCTATTTCGTAGTCCAAATAGCATCCATGGTAAAAAACCGTTTTCAGCCATAATGACAAAATACGCAAAAAATCCTGCAGCTGCTTGTTCCATTCCAACTTGGCCGTAAGCAAGCGATATTAATCTAAAGTTAAGACAAATTAAATGTCTGAAAAATAAATGAAACACCTATATGAGAACTTAGAGGAGACCTTTCGTTCACAAGCTTGTCCTTTTTGGGATTTCGAGGCTTTCTTTTCATGATATCTGATTCTGGCCGCTCATATGCAAGAGAAATTGCTGGTATCTGAAATATATGTTTCGTACAAAGTAGAGCTTCATTGCCTATATAACATGAGTCTTTTGATAATGGATAGCCTTACCATATCCGTTCCAAGATCAATACAGAGAATCGTGACCGTTCCCAGTGGTAAGGGTATTCCAAAAGCAATGAACATCAGGAATGGGGATATTTCCGGGATGTTTGAGGTTAAGGTATAAGCGATAGACTTTTTCAAGTTGTCAAAAATCAGTCGTCCTTCTTCTACTCCAGTTACAATTGAAGCAAAATTGTCATCCAACAAAATCATATCAGCAGCTTGCTTGGACACATCAGATCCAGCGATACCCATTGCCACACCTGCATTTTAAGACTCGATTGTCATGAGTCATATTTTTATAAGTAAAATACAGATACTTAGAAAAAATTTAACACACCTATATCAGCCTTTTTTAGCGCTGGAGAATCATTGACGCCATCACCAGTGACCGCTACAATTGCACCATTCCGCTGGCAACCTTCAACAATTATCAACTTCTGTTGCGGCGAAGTTCTTGCAAATACAATTTCCGGGTGATAGTTCAATATTTCATCTAAAGCTTCGTCAGTGAGTTCTTTCAGTTCCCCTCCATGAATTACAATCGCTTTGGCACTTCTTGGATCAATTTCTTCGGCTGCAATCCCTAATCTTGCAGACATTTCTTCAAGTGTTTCACTATCTATTACCAAAGGCAGAGTTTTTTTTATGAATTATTTAAGAACGGTCGAAACATAAACTACCATTTAAATTAAACCTATAAACATTATTACCAGGAGATATTATTCCCACGTTACGGGCGATTGCCTTAGCAGTTATTGGATGATCACCAGTCACCATTATAACTTTAATCCCTGCAGATCTACATTTTGCTACTGCATCTGGTACTGCCGCACGAGGAGGATCAATCATTGACACTAACCCCACAAATCGTAGATTGTCGACTGGAAAATTCACATCCTCCGAATTGAATTTGTAACCTTTGGCATACTTATCCGATGGGAGCCACAAGTCGCAGAACCCTGAAAATAGCCAAATGAATGTTTAGGAGATCCCGACCAAACGTGCAAACTAAATGAATTTTTTTTATACCTAAAACCCTTTCTCCCATTCCACCCAGGTCCATGTACGCCGTATTAAATTCTTTTTTAAGTGCATCATCTAAAGGTTTTTCATTTCCATCCACTAAAATGGTCGTACAACGTTCTAAAATTCTCTCGGGAGCCCCCTGAAATAAAAAGAAAGCAATAATACATAACAGATAATAAACATCAATTCTGTCTTCAAGTATGGTTTTAATTTCAGTAATAATTACCTTCATTACAGCCAAATATCGTGAGTCATTTTCGGCCGCGTGAATAGAAACTTGATACTTATTCGACGAGTTAAATGGCACTTCCGCAACTTTAGGATTACGTTCGCGCGTTCCTTTTACGTCGTGGGAGATCAACTCCATGCATTTTAACAGAGCAGCTTCTGATGCGTCTCCGTTAACCTCTCTCTTCAAAATTGGAACCTCGTCTTGACCACCCTTGAATTCAGCTCTGTTACACAGTGTCGCGCAGCGAGCTAACGCCTGAATAATTACCATCGTTAGATAATTTACCCTCTTATTTAGAATATAATTCATTACAAAATAAATTACCTTAAATTCAACACTCGTAGTATCGTATTGAGCTCCAGTCTGATCTTCAGTTGTGTCAGCCTCTACAGTCTTCATATTGTACCACATATGAGAGACGGTCATACGATTTTGAGTCAAAGTTCCAGTTTTATCTGAGCAAATGGTGGACGTAGATCCTAAGGTTTCCACAGCTTCCAGATTCTTTACGAGACAGTTCTTCTCAGCCATTCTTTTTGCAGTTAGAGTCAATGCAACCTTAAATATATAGTCAATATAAAGTAAAACACTGCTGAATGGCCCTGGTCAACTTGACTATGCTTGTAATTAAAACTAACAGTCACAGTGGCCAGGAGGCCCTCAGGGACGTTGGCTACAATGATCCCAATAAAAAACACAAGCGCTTCCACCCAATGATACTGCAATATGAACGCAAGAACTCCAAAAGTGACACCCAGGAAGACAGCCACAGCGGTGATGATATGAATAAAGCGTTCGATCTCTTTCCCTATAGGAGTCTGTCCAGAAGAAAGCCCAGAAGCCAATCCAGCGATTCGCCCCATGACTGTCGTATCACCGATTCTGACTGCTATTCCTCTGCAAGTACCTGAAAAGATATCATTGTCATATAGCGATCATTTTCAAAATACTATTGTTGTGTTGTTGTACATGTAATTTCAACCTTCCACTGCATTGGTCGAAAAGAATGCCAGATTTTTAGTTTCAAGTGGATTTTCATGAGTCATTTCCGGGGTACGACTTTGCGGTTCACTTTCTCCAGTCAGCGAAGAATTATCAACCTGCAGAAGTTATCATCTCTTAGTAAATCTACTATTAGAAAGGGATAAATTACATGCAATGCTTTTAATACATGCAAATGCACTCACCTTAAACTGGGTAGCCTCCAAAACCCTGACATCAGCAGGAACACGATCTCCAAACTTTATCAGAACTAAGTCTCCTGGACATATCTCGATTGCTTGTATTGTGACCGTTTCTCCATTGCGAACGACATTAGCATATTGAGGAACAAGGTTTTTAAAGGATTCCATAATCTTCGAACTTTTCGCCTCTTGAAAATATGAGAAGCATCCACTCAGTACGACCACGATAACCAGAACTACTCCGAGATATAGCTAATAAATACACCTCATTAAGTTTTGAACCATTTGAATGCTATTAATGGCAATTTTCGTACACTTTTGTACGACCTTACATTATCATAGCTGGCATCATCTTTAACTGCAGCTTCTGCACCGTAAGCGATGAAGCATAGAGCACCTCCAGCCCACAAAAGCAATGCAAAGCCTCCAAATAAGTTCATTAGGAATTTTACCCACTCAGGAGTAACTTCCGGTGGAGTCAGACAATTACGTCCATACTGTTCCTGATTCAGTTTAACTTGATCCGAAGTTAATCCCTGAAACATTATAAAGAGGTAAAGTAATCATGGTGCATGAAAAGTCTCCTAACTTCTACACATCAGACTCGGTAGAACAAAGGTCACACCTTAGTCAAATCAGTGTGGTAACGAGCCGTTAATTCATCCAAGGATATCTTGTGGTCATCGATTTCCGACTCTTTCTTGAGCTCATTTAAATTGTCTTTTTTCTTTGCCTTAAAACAAGCCATTGTACTTCGGGGGATTGCTCTGTACAGTTGTGTCCTATTAATAGACAGATTAGATTAAATTCATTTCCTCGTAAAGCAGAATATAGAAGTTGGCTTATGCTGCACAAATTACCACTAAATTGAGTTGACAGCACAACGTGCCGAAGATTCCACCCCAATCCCCAAGCCCAAAGGTCTTCAACTTAGGTTCCCTCTCCTTCCAAAAGTCAATCCGGTTTTCAGGGCGCAGCACAGGTTTCCAATGTGGTCCAACTAAAAATGGGGGTCAGAATTTTCAAAATTACAAATTAGGCAAGATTGAGGCTTGACGCGACGCAAGAAAATTGTTTGTCTGCTAAGCTACGAATCTCTCTCCAAGCCAACGCAATAAATTGAGTTTTTCATGCATTTGATTCCGATTCAAGTTGTAGCTTTTTTTTAATTTTTAGGGTCGAATAATAAAGTAAAATACAAGATTACTGACCTGAGCGAAGGTAATTTAATCGTAGAAATTGATTTGGAATGGCTTCACTTTAAAACGATAAAACGAAACGATTAGTGGACTTGAAATTAGGAATGGAAAAAATCCCATGGCCATGATAATGCAGATAAGTTTCTGAGTTGGCATGACTATGACAAAGATAACCTTCTGACGTTCAAAGACGGTCAACCAAACCCACACTGCTTTTTCTATGAAATAGGTGCATATGATATGATTTTTCATGGCAATTCATTATGATGTGAGTTTAGCATACGAATAATTAATTTGTCATCATTTTTTATGCAATAGTTTTATATTTTGTACCGTTTTTGTACGGTAGGATAAGAAGTTTTATAAATACATTTTTTCAAAAGTCAGTATCACCTTGATCTTTGATTGACAGGATTTGTACAGTAATAGTCTATTAGAGCTCTTACATCTCCGATAAGAACTGATGGCAAGACTACTTCAGTAATTTTTAGAAACGCTCCGCATCTACTAGTTGTACTCATGTCTCCAACAAGAAGGTATTTCAGAATAACTAAGGTAAGGTCTAGGTGCTGCGCATGGTGTCGATTCTGAGGTTTCCATAAGTTTCCCCATTTAACAGCCTCGGCATAAATATGAGGAGATGAATAGGGACAAACATAAAAGGCTAACAAACTATTTAACGTTTTTTCGTAAAGTTCTTCCAGTAAAAATTGGTCGGATAAGGAAATGACTTCAAACAACGTGGATAATTCGTATTTATCCTCTATAATTTCTTGCGTCTGATGTATTGTGGAGGAGGTGCCTTCTGATGGGAAGTGTAGAATTATTTGTTCTATAAATAACTTTAAAGCAGCTGCGGAAGTTTTTCGAATGTTAACTTTTTGCTCACCAGCTTCAATAAAATGACCATCAAACATAGCAGCGAAAACAGGCGAGGCTTTTGTCAAAATGTCTTTTCGTACACTAACGCTGGATCCATCATCTAATAGAAATTGCACCCTTAAGTTATCTTGACCGTGCAAATCTTCATTCACGCTCATGAATGGTTCCAAATCGGATTCAGACTCCATTTTTAAAAGCTGGGGTTTCTGTCTGCTGTCTTGCGCTTCAGTCCATTTCATGCCAACCGTTTGGCATAAAGTTGAAAGGGTCAAGACACAATCCTGCAACTTTGAAGACGTGATTTCGTCAGTCTTTGATAAAATATCCAATATCCGACTCCAAGTGCGTCCTTTTGTTTCAAAATTTCGAAGTACATGATCGTTTTTTCGAAAAAGTAGTGGTACAGCTAATGCAATGTTTTGGAGTTCTTCATCACATTTACTAACAAGCAGGCTTCTAAGTAAATAGCCCTCTCTCCATCCGGCCGTTGCATTAGGGATTCCGGTCAATGTTTCGAGCAAATTTTCCATACTTTGTTGATTAACAAATTCTTGAGTGGATAACCGTGAATCCCACTCAACAAGTCTGAACAGTATTGATGCAGCTCCGTTTTTAATAAGGTCTGGAAACATTGAAATATTTCCAAAAATTGTTTTTAGAATCCTGTAGGCAAGATTAAAACTTTGAGCACCAAGCTTCACCATTTCCGTATCTTTTTCACGTGGATCGATTTCAATTCGAAGCGGAGTTAAAGATACAATACCCCTTACCAAAAAGGATATCAGCATAGGTACAATACCAATTAAATTGGAAGGCATTGGAGATAAGTGTGTGCATTTATGCAAAATATTTAACATTGATACTATGTTCTTCGACTTGGTTTTTATACACTCTGTCGATCTCTTCGAGTAAATCTGAGTTTTCTTTTCAAAGAGTGAGCACTCGTCTCCTTCATTCAATCTGCGTCGTTTTGAAGGCTGTACCATTTCAAGCAATTCCATCTCGTTATCTTCTTCAATGTCATCCGTTTTACCCGGACCAGTTGCAGAGTAAGAGGGGGACGATGAGCACGAATAAACTGGACTATAACAGCCCTCGTCATCACTTGCAGATGTTGCAGGACTCTGGCTGTGACCCCTCCGGGTTGATCTATCTTCTAAAATACTCGAACTCAGACTGTCTTCACTAGCCCATGATCGAGCAGGGCTGTTGGATGGACTTGATGATTCTATTCCTGATGAGCTTGATTCCATATCAAGCTTGTTAAAGTAGTTCTTATCTTCCAACTTCGCTTTTACTTCTGCTTGAACCTATGTGAAAGGATTTAAACTAAGTTAGTATTATGACATGTTAAACGACTAGGGCCACATTTATGATTTCGTACCTGATGATACGACGGACTATCAGACCGGTACACTGGAGCGAATTGACAAGTTGGACCACCCAACTTTAGAAAAACATGAACCCTACATGCGTCATTTTCGAGGGAAATGATCTTCTTTTTTAGGATTTCATAATCGCAGCTTTCCAATTCTTTCTCTAAATGTTCCTGTAACAGCTCGATTAACCCGTTTCGCAGAAGACATTTTAAGGTTCCTTCATAAACATTTTCGTAAGCTTGAAGTACCCATCTATGGTACTCTTGGGAATTTGGTGATCTGAAAGGATACAATTTACATATTTTACATTACTTGCTTTTCTGAACGGAAATGATAACAAATGTAAATTAATACCAACTCACTTTAGAACGCTTAATGTTGCTGAAATTTCTTGACAATTGTTAAGCAAACATTGGTTGACACTGGAATGTTTAGTTAGTGTGAGCATTAAACGGCAGATATCTAAAAGGGAGACAGATTAAGATCAATTATACGTTAGATATCTGTATTTCATGTAATACTTGACTATTAACATTACGAATAATTAAACCTGAAGAAACTTTTCCGCTACTGTGCTGTAGTTTTTCTAGAGCGATCTTAAATATTAAACTCCTTCCCAAGAACTCGGCAACATAGCAATTCCGACTTAAGTTGGTCAAACATCGTATAGTAGGTATCAAAGGCTTTCCTTCAATCGGAGTTGTATCCAAAATGTCAACAAGTGTTTTCAGAACTATGCTACTTGATTCACCCGACACAAGCTAGAACATTAAACAAATTAATCAACTAACTTAAAAGCATCAAAGTAATCAGCTTAACAAAAGTAAAATTATATTACCTCCTCTATCTGATCTGAAGGAAGAAGTCTAACCCGATCAGTTAAACTAGTCAACGCTCGTATAACATCAAGGGTAAAGTCTTCTTGTTTTGAGACGTCGGAACTCCAGGATAAAACCTTTCCTAAAGTTATCACAGCTCCAAACCGAATGAAATGATTTTTGGCTTCTTCGCTGCAGAAAGGTTCAGAACTCAATATTCGAATAGCCCTAACAGATGCTTTCACACAGTCATTTTGTTCGTCGTCCAAAATCGCAAAAACTTCATCAGGCTTCTCTTTCTGCGAAGCCTTATTTCTAAAGGATAGTTGATTAAATCCCTCTAAAATCTTCAGAATTGATATTCCTACTCCAGCTTTCAGGATAATATCTCGACATCCCGAATCGTGGGATAGATTTGCAATACATTTAACTGCTTTTGTCACAATATCCAAACAGCTAGAGTCTGTCCTAGGTTCGCCTTTTTCAATTACGACGACATTGGATTCAGGAATGTAATTCGCCACCAGTTTTGTAATCCATCCAGAATACTTTTGTATAAACTTATGAAGAATCCCAATAAACCCATTGGAAGCAACCTACAAAAACCCAATTTCACAATGACATTTATTGCTACAATTAGGAAACAATAAGTAGTACCAAATTACCTCTTTCCTAGCAGCGTAATCAAGCGAATAAGCGTTTCCCAAAACGCTCATTCCTGTCACACAGATATCTTTATTTAGCTGATACATCTTATCATTTCGCCGTCTGGGTGAAGCGTTTTCCTCAAACATCTGGATATCCACCATATTTTGCAACGCCAACTCTATCGCCTGTAGTCCACCTTTAGTCCTCAGATCCATCCATAACTTTAGATTCGAAGAGGAGAAGGATTTCTTAGCGTGGAGCAGATATTTCAAAAACTTTGCATTTCTATGTTTAGAATGCACGATTATCTTGCAGATTATTGTGTCGGATACGGACAGTGTTGGTTGTGGTACGGGGACTACAACAACAGCAGGTTTGGAAGTGGGTCCTTTCCGTGACGTCGACATTCTGGTGACCTCTGACCTTGACCTTTCTTAATGACCTTTTAGAGCATCAATCCCCAACCTTTCTTCATTCCTACAGGAAACAAAATAAATATTACTGTCCATCCTAATATCTCCAATCATAATTATACTATAAACTTACAACAAAACTTACTCAAACCTTTGATTTCGGGGCTAAAAACTCAATTAACCTCCAACAATTAAGCTTTTTCATCATCCAATTGTTAGAGACAAAAAACAACAATACTTCCGGTGGGTAGATATTGCTGCTCTGAAGGGCGAGTGGGTGCGGGTGGCTGGCTGGGTGGGTGGGTGGCTAGAATATTAATTTTTGTGGAAATACGCAGGAAGGAGAAAAACCTGTCACTTTTTCGATATTCTTTGAAATAAATACTTTTTAATTCTGGTATTAATTGACACTTCAAAATTAAAAATACGGCGAAGGATGATTATTCCAATTTATTCCATTTTTTAAAAAGAATAAATTAAGAAAGTAAACAGGAGGAGGAAGAGTATAGAAGACTTGAGAGCTAGAGACGGGCGGATGGATGGGAGTTTGTGAGGTTTTTTTTATACTGCAAACTGCAACAGAAGCATGTGTTTTGTTAGTTAGTACTACATGCGGTTGGGTGGGTGGGTTGTTTTTTAGCACAGATTTAGCTGGGAGGGAGTGGGTGGCGTTTTTTTACTGATTTTTTGTAACTTTTTTTTATAAGAATTGATTGAGAATCCTAAAAATTCAAGTTTTATTTTTATTATGCGGTGTTTGTTTTGGATTTTCAAAACTTTGTTTTTCTTCTGAATATTTTTTTGACAATTTTGGAATGAATATGAAAATTTTTTGGACTTATTTTCTAACAGATAGAAGAGAGATACCCTTGTTAGACTTTTTTACATTTGGAGTTTTTAGAATGTGTGGAATAATCAGGGTTTTTGGGTTTCGAAAACCATCATATTTTTTATGAACGCTGTTGATTTTATGATTTAAGATTCTAGGCATTTTGTCTGGCTTATTTGTTAAATTGGAATGAGACCGTTTCCTATTGCATGCTAGAAAGTAGTTGGGCTAAAGAGTTGGGTAACTACAGTTCAGTTGGGTCTTTAGCCCAACTATCACGAAAGAGCGTAAATGGGAAGGTTAAAATAAAAGGTCTTTATTGGAGAAAATATATAAGGTAACATGCACTCGAGTATTGAGTTGCATCTTCCGTTTCCGTTAGTTATCTCTGAGTTAATAATGTGCCATTTTAATTTGAAGGTTTTAAAAATTACAATAGGTGAATAGAACAATGTATGAAGCTTTATATTTCTCAAATTAAAGTTACACGCATAAACATAACTTAAACATAAATCTATAGCAGAGTCCAAAATGTAATGAATAGAAATAGAAGTAATAATACAAATGTCATAGAAGAATTTGACAAAACTTATACGATCCTCTCATTGCATATCTGTCGAAATTTAAAACTCATTTTTACAAGAAAAATCCAGGCTTTGGGCCAGACGGGGGAGTTTTATGACCATTTATCTCAACCAGTTTTGGGTTATCACTGGCCAATTCTTTCCTGCCTGTAGAAACTTCTATTTTCATCTCTGAATCAGGATCAGGAATGGCGTAGAAAGCTAAATTTCTGAGTTTAGGGGAATTATTTTTTGCATACGTCTTTTCAATAATTTCATGCATTTCGGAACTAGCTTCTTCTAACTCAAAGGTAGAGTCCTTAAATGTTTCTCCCCCGGAAGATAAGTCTATATTTCCCCTCCGTCGTGACTTGGGAATTAATGACTCCGGGTCTGTTAGGGACCCCTTAGGAGCCCCTTCTGAATTTTTAATCGGGTTAGGAACACTTGTTGAAGCCACACTGGATGCTTTCGGTAGGATCATCATAGAAATCGTTTTTGACCCTGACGCTGTTCTTGATGGGACAGTTTCCTTCAAACCGGTTTTGGAAGTAAAAAAGCTTCGAAATACCGATGGCTGTTGGGCATTTTCAGTTTCGCTTGTTTCTGAATCTTTATGCTTCATTTGAGCCACCTTTGAGACTATTGCTTTGCTAAATGACGCTGAAGAATCTTGATCTCTTGAGGAATCAAAAGATCGAAAGTTATTTCGTGGTTCAATATGCTTATTAATGCTTGAATATCCATTGGATTGAGGGTTTCTGAAGTTATGACTTATGGGTGCGGCTGTAGGGACGGACTGTTCCTGTGGAAAAATGAATTTAGTGTTTTCCAAGGGATTAAAGAATTGACCACCGGACCCAACATATCCGGCTAACCCTTGATACTGTGGATTTGATGAAGATACATCGTATTTTTCCAATGCTGGTTGTTGAAATGAAGCACTGCCGAACTGGTCATTTCCGCTGTGAGGATACGAGCCTTGGTTATTGTTCCCTGATAAAAGGCTAAGTAGGTGAATCCCTTGGGTTATTGTATTGTAAGTCGGAACTTGGCCTTCTCCTGTTGTTAGAATCGGTATTCCGTTGTTATTTCCGTAACTTCCTTGATGTCCATTAGAAAATGAATAAGGGTTTCCTTGAAGATTGGTTTGATCCAGATTGGGATACGGTAGAGCAGAGTTTTGATTTGAGAACGGATTTGAATTTGCATGAGAGTCATAGGAAGTAGGGTTAGTTGCTTGGATATAGCTTGCAGAAAGGTCAACCGGTATGGTTCCTGTGGGAATGTTGTATGAATTTATTGGATTGCTGGCAGAAGGGGTGTCAAAATTGTATTGGTTTTGAGGTTGGAAGTTTGGTTGGAAAAGGTTTAAAGATGCTCCATTAGCGGAGGTAGACCCAAACGACCCGGACGACGCATCAGGTCCTAGAAGATGAGCATAGGAATTGCCATTTGAATATGAACTTCCTGAAGTTGTATCGAAATCAAAATTATTATAAGTTCTTTTACTGAATTGAGTGTCCTGTTGTGATTGCAGAGGGTTGTATGATATGGGAGCTATGTCCGCGAGGCTTGCCGTAGGGTTTGGAACATACGTCTGGAAATGGGCTGCATTGAAACCGTCTGACGACAAGGTTCCATGACTCTGGCCAGTTTCGGTTGGCGATGTTTGGTGTAAGGGAAAGCTATACTCATTTCCGGGTAAAAAGTCCTTGAAAGTGAACTGGACCCCTGGAGTACCTAACTGAGAGGGTGTTGTAGTAGCAGTTGAGTCAAATTTCAATTCAGAGGGTGGATCGATGGAGGCTGTAGGTGACAGAAATTGGAAGTCTATTTTTTGAGAGGTTTTAGGGAGTCCAATTTTGCTGAAATCAGCTTTGTATTCTAGTATTGGTAAAGTGTGGGATGTTATTGGGCCTTTTTCAGAATTAATTAGCTCAGCCATGAACCTTTCGCCGGGCTTTAAATTATTTGTCTTTAATTTTAATTTTCTGGGGTCGGATCGAGGTCTATTTAACTCTGACTGGTCATCATCATTAGAATAGTTTGTCTTTGAGTTTTTCCTAATTTCGTTGGTTCCATCTTTAGTACGATGCAGATGAGTTCGTTCCTTAGACTTTGAATGAGGAACGGTATTATTAACAGTATTATCCCTACTATTACTTTCTAATTCTTCTGAAGCACTTGCTTGGAAATCCTCATCATCAAATATATCAGTTTGCAGTTGGGCAGAAGTCAGGATATCAAAATCAGGACTTGCTACCGCATTGCCACTATCCACTTCAACAGAATAGGAACCTCTAATTTGAGATGATTTCTCATTAGAAATTGGTAAATTCGATTGAAAGTTTCTACTTCTGTCCTCAAGCATTGTATTATCCGTCAGTTCATAAGAATCTGTAGAATTAGTCGTGATATGAGCTATCGTTGGAGACAATGAGCTGAACTGCACAGGTGCATTGTCATTATTATTAGCGTTGGCGTAATTCTTGAGAGACAAAAGCCCTTGATTTTGATCTGCCTCATCCTCATCCTCAGTATCAATGAGTGAAGTGAAATTAGAGTTAATTTCATTCACACTCGTTTCTAAATCCTTTGTATTTCCATTGTTTTGGTAGTAATCTGTGGGATTTCCATCTATGACTTTATTTGTATTAGGGTAATCGTTGTTACCTTCGAAAATGGTACTACTTTTGGTAGATTCCTTGTGATAAATTGGAAATCCAAAAGAGACCCCATCAAAAGCGAAGTTGGAAGGGGGTAATACTTTCACTTCTTGGGGATTATGCATCTCAATCCTTTTGTAATCCGAATTAGTATCTGCATTATGATCCTTTATATTATTCTTACTGTCATTATAAAGGTGCTCATTAGAGTCTTGTTCCGCATCAGAGTCGGAATCTGATTGATGCATTATTGCACCACTAGCATTTCCTGATTGAATATGACCATTATCATCAGCACCCTTTCCAATTGCTTGGTTTCCTTCCTCATCTGCTTCTAACTCATTAAATTTCTGTAACTCTTCGTCGCTTTCATAGTCGTCCAAGCTTATTTCATCAATGTCATCATCTTCATCCAATGCGACAATTGGTGGCGGAGATGTTGTTCCTGGAACCTGCAAAGTCCTGGGCATTTGAGTTGTAGAAGTGTATGAAAATTGTGCTCCTCTGCCCTGTTCAAAACTTTGAGCTTGGGCTAATTTTACAGGTCTTGTGGACAGCTTCTGTTTCTCTGACTGCATATAACCAACTGCTAAAATTAGTCCTAAGAACAAATAAAATCAATTAAGGTCGAATCAAAACAGGCTGAGGTAAGGGATGGATATGCAATAGAGTAAAAGCAAATGCTCACCTGTAATCATGAGAATACCCAAAGTTAGGGACAATCCATACCAGCAAAGCTTTCCACAAGCTGAACGTTGTCTATCATTTAAAAAGCTCAATTGGTCATCATCTGAGGGTCCGAAATGCTCCGTGAACCTTCGATTTTTCAGGGATCCACCTATGGCTCTAGGATTAAGCACTTGAGTTGCGATTGCTACATTGTGATTTTTCTGCTGGTGATGCTGAACACGACTGCTGGAAGCCTTATTGCTATTGGTATTAGTACTACGCTTATGGGAAGTGCAAGCTTTGCCAATTGATCCTACGACATACCGATAAGTGCCAGAGCTACTTCGGTTTTGACTTAGCCGTTTTTTGCTGTCTGACGAAGAAGTAGATAAAAGCGTGGATGTGTTACTCAGAGCCCCCATTGCTGAAGACTGACTGATGAATTCAGTTCAGTTTGCAACTTAGTTTATTTAACATTACTTCTGGTCTAATTCATCATATAGATCATCCCTTAAAATTACTTTTGGTAAATACATCAGTGCGAATAAAAGAGTTGCATTATACTATCTAGATGCTGTTGTATTGAAAAACGTTCATAAGTAAAAGGATTTCTTGTCATGATTAAAACCACAAGCATACCTCTACTTCTGGACTATTAACACTATAAATTACTTCTATGAGCTAGGAGAGAGAGACTCTAATGAAAGATAGGTACAGCTTTCCTTTATTTTACGAAGATGAACAATAAGTTGTAATTTGAAACTCTTCTTTGCTAGTATTAGCATTTGTTTGAGCGTACGTACGTCTCTAAAACCTTTCTGTCATTTTGTAAAGATTATATCCTATTATGAAAATAAAGTATAATATGTCAGTACAAAACATTCTCATCAAAATAAGATCAGAAAGACATTAAGCGCTGCGAGTTAACTCTGTTAACGTTTAACACAAAGCTCTGATTGACTGAGGAACTGCAGATTCTACACGTTTTTGCCTTCATTCTTTGCTCTTGTTGTAGATTTGTGTGCAGTTTGTTTTGTACTCGGTCATGGATTGTGGGCAGGGCAGCTAAACACTAAATGGATTATCAGCTCAGGTATTCAGATGTCAAGAGATCCGTGCAAAAGCTTTAGTGGTTAAGCATTTGGTTTGTTTGCAACAAATCCTAAATTCGTATTGTGGAGTGAATGCCTTTTTAAGTTTATGAGTAAAACAGTAAGCACCTTACGCGAAGAGGCTACCTTTTAACCTATTCATGCCCAAGTACTGACTGAATTTTGAGATTTTGAACGATAGGTAAACATTTCTTAATGCAACAGCTATTAAGTAAATATTATCGGTGGCTAGAACGGTAAAGATACAAACATGCTTTGTATATTTCTTATTATGCAGTTCATCAAACGTTTATGTTTTAGATTCGACAGAAATTCAATTCAAACATCAGATAACCTATGCATGGCTTCACAATCTGCGTAATGATTGATACTGCATATGTCTAAACTCGAATAAGTTAGTGCTTATGGTTGTTTCTGGTAACATAATGAAGCGTTGAATACCAAAAAAATGTTATGGGATAGCCTATAACATGTTATTTATCACCTTAACTTTAGCTTAAGAAGTTACGAAGCCGGTTTTTCGAAATCTTAACTTTTTTTCTTAAATATACCAATCTTAAGCATATCGCTTCGTAGTAAATGTATAAAAGTTACATGGAGGACATCTAGACCAAAGATTAGCGTTCATTTTAGAACAGAAGTGAACGCGTTTTATACACCGCTAGAAATATTTTGGCCACGCTACCCACACTCAGTGTATTCGAGGCAGAAGGTTATCAAAATCAGACAGTAAGATAATATAATCTTTTGCATTTGCATGTCCAGCAAATAATTTATAACCAGTTTGGGTGCTCAAAAATAATACAATCTTAGGTTTTATCCTTTTGTATCTGTATTTGTTTCTGGAAGGTATTCAAAATGTCGGATTCCTTTGTGCGTTTGGATCCTATTCGGATGCTCTTCCACATTCAGCCAGACAAAAACTGGACTAAAGTCACTCCTAAAACTCTTCTTCAGGCAGATGAAAAAGTAGGTTTGGGACTTTCCTACAAGTTCGGTGGGTTATGTAGACCTCTTCCCCGGATGTCGGACACATCCCCCCTTCAAAAAGCATTAATTACTGTATGATTTGATAATGAGAGTTTTTAAAATTATAGGATGACTTTTCATGGCGTGAAACAACAAAAGGTTCGGAGGCTCGAGACGACCTTGAATTAACGGCCCAGCGTCTCATCCAAGAAATTGACAAAGGACCCCCAAACCAAGGACGGAAAGGTTGGAAAGACCGAGGGCTTCAGCGAGTGTTAAAGCTTGTTGGAAAGATAGATGGATTGGATGATTTCTGAAAATATGAGCATTATTTCATTACCTGCGTATTTTTAATGAACTATTGTTTAATCCTCTTTTTGTGTGTGCTGCGTGAAGCAAAATGTAATAATAAATGATAAAATGTATTACCAGTATAGCAGCATATGGATTATTTATTTGTATGAATCTATATTAGACGTTTAATGTCTCTTAAATAACATCGCTAACTATACAACAGACCGCACACGGTTTAGGAGTTTATTACCCGACCGCTGGCTTCAGTAATTGGAAATGTTTTGTTTTATTACAGATTTGTACTATACATTTGAGTTAAGATGTGTAAACAGGAAGGTTTCTAATTCAATAATTCCAAGAGCTGCCTAATAAAAACTGCTTGCACACTATCGAACTTTAAGTAATGCTTAAACCACAACGTGTAATTTATAATGGCTATTTAAAACCTTACGTTACGTATGCATCCAGTTTGCGTACGCAAGCTTGCTATTTTAGTTGCTATAAACCCAAGCGTAATTGTTTCATGTTTAAATATTACATACATTGGTTTAGTGAAATTGATTTTACACATACATTGGAATCCAATTCAGAGCAATCCGTCACAGAGGTTCACTTTACAATGGAAGAATCGTCGTTAATGATTTCGTTTGGTAGTGCACTAATTGTAAAATGTGTGGCATTACAACCTTACACCATTCCAAGGCCCTTATTTCTCGGCCATTATTTGAGTTCGGAATTAAACCTTCGTCGTCACCGTCTTCATTATTTAATAAATTCCAGCAGACTAAGTACAAGAAACCAGGATGGATGAACAGTAGTTTAGGACGATTGAAGCTGTGTTTATTTGTCTTAATCCCGTGGTTAATAAGGTTGAATACTTTTGGCTGTGTTCGTGCCCTTTCTGCACCGATAATAAGCGAAGTACACAATCAGGTACCTACGGGGGCCGTGATCAACCTTTTCCCACGGTATGGGTACCTTAGCCTGAGCATGAGGGTCGTTTCCAGGAATGACTCTCAGTCTTGGGTCTTTCTAGAGCCCATCAAGGATTTCTTTTTGGGATCCACAATTCATGTTGAAGAACGAAGCTTTACAACAACCCCACCAGATAATAGCTTGCCTATCCATAATGAGTTTCATATTGACCTTTGCGAGGACACAGGTCAACTTGTGCAGGCATATTTCAGAAGGTTTTACATCGAAGGGTTGGACAAACCTTGGCAAGCCTTTGCAGGGGGATGGAGGACTCCGAGTCTTTCAAAATATTTTGGAATTGACCCAAACTACGTTGTGGGGGATTATCGCTATATGTTGGTCAGGGTTTTGATGGTGAGGAATTCGGGGAAGGCTACACCCTTGTACAATATCAGTGCGGCACCGGCTTTTGCTCCAGATATGGGACAAGTATTTCCTGAAAATGATCTAGGAATGTACCATTTCCTTAACAAAGTAGGAACTCATTATGTGAGTATGTTTTTTTGTTTGAAAAAGTATTCCCCTATAGTCATCTAACGTTTATAACATAACATAAATGGTTATACTTTCTCAGGTGCATGGATACGTGGCTGGAAATGCAATCTACCAAGTCTTTGTATACGATCCGTCTGGATTTGACGCTGTGAAGCGTCGCCTAAGTGAGTACAATGGAATGGGGGCTATGTCCGTTTCCCAGCTTCCCAACCTACTTCCTCTCTGGGTGAAGCAGATTGGGAAATTATTTATGCTGAACTCTAGTCCTAACGTTTCTGACAAGATAACTGAGCTCCTTGCTACTGATCACTACAAACAAAGTATCCGGGTTCCAAATATTTTCAAACTGCATGATAATCCAGAACTGGTCAATCAAGTTGAGGAAATTCTCAAGCAAGAGCCTAGTGGATTACTGGGAATAGATTTGAAGATGATTGATTCTGTTTTTCATAATGTTTCACAGAGAAAATGGTTTATTGAATCTCTTCAACACAAGATGCAGTTATGGGAAATTAATTTTCAATAAAAACTAAGTTTATAGACATCGGTTTTGTGGATCTTTATTTTTTTATAGCATTAAAAGTTTAGCATAGTTTAAAGAATAATATGTAGCTTTTACAAAGCACACTAGACATGGATATTTCCGAAAATATGGAAACGCTACTGCTAGAACAGTGAAAATGTAAGTTTGTAAAATACTTTGTGGTAACTTGCATCTTTTAAATTTGAATATCTACACTAAACACTACTATAATTGATCAGTAACGTACTCTACTACCTCCACTTCCTCGGGAGAATTATGGTGTGAAGCGAAGCGAACATGACGCTTCGATTTATTAGGTGGAGCTACTACCCTATTTCTACCAGATTGACGACGATGTTTCACACAGACTGGTTGGAACTGTATTTCCCTAGCCCTTCGAAGATGCCGACTAATTGGGGGTGGTGGGGGGATGTCGTCATCTATTTCAAATCAAGTGAAGCCATCGGGAGGTATCCCACCGTTGCTTCGACTAACAACCTTAGGAAATCCATACGAGTCCATACCGAGATCAAGGTATGGGTTACTTCCCATGGAATTTTCTGCAGGAGCCTCACTTGACAGAGAATCTTTCTTCTTATTAACCTTACATTAATTATAAGAAGTAAAATGTAGTTGGACTTTTCAAAAAAAATTCATCATGGGTTCACTTATACTATCAGTTTCCTTACTGGTTTGCTATCACCCGAGAAAGCCATAGCAAACTTCAACTCTTGCGACAAAGCATCTTTGACATTTTCCTGTTAAATCGTTGGTTAAAAATAGAATTAATGTTCATTAATCTTGTTCAGACTTTAATCAGTCAGAACTTACCCCTGCCGATTTTGCAGCAGCCCTTGTCTTAAAAAAGAATTCTGAAAACGCTACAAATACAGCAAAAATGCACCCTCCCACCAATACTACGAAAACGCCACCAACATTAGCCAAAGCTAATGGCTTCACTGTATCTGCTGCACTTCCGGACTGCAAAATCATTATATGTTTATTACTAAAGAAAGCTCAACTCATTTATGTTCCATTGTTAAATATTCCTAAACGCTCACTCCACACTGAGTCTCCTTTCTTTCCTCCTTCCACCATTTCCGCTTCAAATCATCTAAAATCCCTTTTTCTTGAAGTTTTAACACAGCACTGCTAAATGCTTGCCGGTACTTCGAGTCTTAGAAGTTTTTTAAAATGTACATTATTCTAGATGTCATGTATTCAAAGCAATTACAATTTTAAACTACCGTATTTCCGGCAATAATTCCCCTGGAGAATTATTGTTTAGAAGATAAAATGGATAATAAAAAGCTTAACATAAGATATTTTTAATTTTTAACAGCAAACTAAGAGGAATGGGGGAATTATTTAGAGGTGTGAACTATTAATAGGCGAATTATTTCCGGAAATACGGTACGGTAGGATTCTTTACTTTTGGGCAAAGCGACGCCATATCCTTTGCTGTCCAGTAAACCACCAACTTGAGCCAAGTCGCAATTTCTCTCAATATTGTATTCAATTACGGTTGACTCCATGAAAAACGCGTACGTTCCTTCCTGTTTCTTAACCCTTTCAACCCCTTTACTATTACTTTTTTCGAAAGGGTCAGGATTCATTTGCTCCATTTTTTCCCAGATTATATACTTTTCTCGGAATTTTGAGTCCTGAGAGTTTTTACATGCATTTTAATTCAATACATTTAATTGCGTTGCATGCTCGCGAAGTGTTAAACAATTCACTGTAGCCTCACCTTAAAAAATGAGGCTGTAGATCCACCTTTGACACAACCATATTTCACCTAAACCAAATTTGAGTACATGCTTTATAGTTGTAATTGTTTTTTATATTTTGTATGCAGTAATTAGCTTCACCTTAGACTGCTTCGGAAGGTCTGATAGAGACTTGATACCTTCTTCTAAATCTTGAACGATCAGAAAACTGGCCAAGTTAGCCGTATAGGATGATACCATGATGAGAGTGAAAAACCACCAAATACCTTGAGGATAAGAGATAAAAATAACTTATAAAGTCCTGCCTTCCCAAAAATCCTGACAAATTTATAAGGCTACGTACCTGCAATCATTCTGGTACTCGTTGCTCTAAAATACAGGAACATTATTTAATATCTCAATAAAGAATAAAAATTATAGCAAAGCGTTAGCGGTAACTCTATCTATAATCAGTTGCACAATCTATTCGATACGATATGTTAAGGTAGTTCACGACTAACACTAACAATAATTATTGATTAAGATTAAAGTTCCAATATATTGTTAGCAAGTTAGCAAAAAATTAGTACTTTGGCATAATGTTGCATTTCTGACGAAACAAAGACGCCATAACCACCCAAAGAGCGTTGCAAAGGGATAAGTCGTTAATGTAGACGGCTTCTGAACCACCTTTTTTGCATCGATAAGCCACAACCCACTCGTATGGAGTTATTCTGTTAAAAGAAACAAATTCCATGCCAAACCGATTCACTTCATATCCTGAGCAAATCATCAGATTGTATTTAACATTTAGTTTATATCATATTCATAGCATCATTTACTTCAAAGATAATATGTTAGAAAAATAGAAAAAAAGCCAGTTAGTAGTTAAATATATCACCCACAAACGTATATTATCAACAAAAACAAAATCACTCTTCCAATTTTTAAAATTTTGATAAAAATACAAAACTGTAGTACTTCGGAGCAACATCGGAACCCTGCTGCATCAAACTTCCAATAGTAAACCTTTCCAGCAGAGATAGTACAATAAGTAAAGAACAAAAAATCATAAAATAATGCTATTTAAGCCTGAAGATTTACCAAAAACTATTAAGCAACGTAAATTGGTTTTCGAGTTCATCAGGGTCCTCAATGCAAGGGTGAGGACAGTCCCACTCGTAAGGAGTTATCCTTTTTAAATGTTTATAAGATAGACAGATTTTTTTCAAACAATAATAAAAACAACCATGAGTTGATGAAAATTCTCATTAATTCAAATGCTGCACTGTGTTTCATAATTTCGAACCAATCTGTATGTATTTACCTCGCAAGGACGAAAAGAATCAAGGAAACTCCGAAAAATGCAAAGCACATGTATACCCAGACGTCCACTGAGAAGGGAGATAAGAACGAGTACAAGCTTGGAGGTTTTGCTTTAGGTTTTGTGAAAAGAATTGAAATTCCAAGATTCTAGAAATGAAAGTAATCGTTATCAACCCATTTACATGTATATACAAGTTGATGGTTTAGTAGCACTGCATAACTGGTTACCATGAAGGGCATCGTGAAGTCAACGGCTGCCTGTCGGTCCTTATTAATGGTCAAGTCTGCAACAATAATATCCGCTTTTCCAGTAATGACCTCGTTGACCATCCCGTTCCAAGTTCCGTTTTTAACCGATCCGTAACCACCATCGGCAACTTCTCGGATTTTGTATTTGAATCCTAATCTTTCAGCTAAGTGTTTCAAAAGGTCTATAGAATAGCCTTCGTATTGGTCATTTCCAGTTAGAGGAGCAGTAGACTTTTTCAGCATGCAGAATGGAGCATTCTATTGAGAAACGGTAGGGGTAGATCATAGGATACACACAATATCATTAACTAAGCTTATTTTATTAATAGCACGACAGATACTGCAATGTTATTTTAAGGAACGCTTACTCTAATCGTAGTTACAACCAAAGTTCTATTTTTCAAGTCCATTGAATCATTTTCCACAATATCGTTGTCTCCGTCGGATTTTATCCAGTTAAATTTGGATACAAATTTGGAATCCCATATACCGATTTTATTCAGCCCCTGAATTATAAAATCCAGTAATGTAGTCAAAAGAGTAAAACCCAACATCAAAATTTTATTTTACAAAGCATACTTTTGTTGAAAGCTGTACAACGTCCAACTGGACGTCGGATCTGTATCCGCTTGTGTCAAACTGGATTAAACCAGTGAGTCCTTGAAGTTGTACCTGAAAAAGTTGTAAAGTCGGACCTGTAAAGTCTCAATATTTCTTCGTGAAAACATTTCTGAGAATAAAATGTAATATTCTGGTAGACCATTTTCATATAGTTTATAATAGAGTATCCATGTTGCCACATATCCGAAGAATCACAATTAAGAGGTCGTATATCTATTCGCTGACTGCTGTCAAGAACATGTAGGGCTTTGCTAAAGAGTTGCACGGCATCATATATCAATGCTGTTTCCGTCTTGAAAAAATCGTAATTCAGAATTTTAAACGATAAGATTCTGGTTAAAGGTAATCTAGCAGGAAAGGTAAGCTTTCCTTACCTTCATCATTTGGAAATTTTCTTCCAGCTGAATCTGTGTTCCTTGATTATTCATGACCCTTCTGCTATTAGACCTACCTTGGTCCCCAGCCCCGTAGTAGTACGGTCCGTAAATTGGAGTACGGGCATTTGCATTATTTGCCGCAGACAGAGAGTTCCATTGACGTACAATATTCTGTATCTCAGGTTTTTCCGGGTCAACCAAACGGAATGCAGTTATGTTAATATCTCCGTATTTAAAATCTTCAAGGTCCAGGGTTTGTAAATCCTATCATTAACCACAATTAAAAACGTTCCACAAAAGCTGATTCATTATTTAATAGTAAATACCTTACCAATGAAGTAATAATGTAGCTGAACTCATAAGTCATCAAACCGATTTGCTGAGCCTGCTTGAGCAAGCTGTAGATTTTATCAGTTGAACAGTCCAAAATGATGTTTCGAATAGTTGTTGCCCTCAAAATGTCTTTGAGAAGTGGTCTAAAATTTAATACTTTTAAAATAAAACCTCAAACTTCCCCTACTGAATAACGAATTGGGAATAACCAGCTCTACCTAAAATCATCCCCTTCCGGTATTTGTTTTATTAGTGCATTTCGCTTAGGGGGAGTGGATGCCTTTACAATATCTTGAAGACGGAATAGACTTTCATTGTTTTCATAAATTACAACATAGCTATCCCATTCCCAAGCCTCTACTAGATCATTGAAAGCCTATGATAAAACATGAATCAACAATATTTTAAAGAAATCTTGTTAGTACAACAACGGTTCAAGTAAGAATGCCTCACCCTGCTTAAAGTGGCTGGATGAGGGTAAAGATTGATCAAGTAATTATCCTTCCTGATTTTATAGTCCCATTTGGTCTCAATGTGAGGGATTTCAAAAGCATCACAGATAGATTGGACGTGGCTAGCAGCTTCTATACTTTGAGGTCCAAAAATTGCTGCTACACCACTTCCCATCATTTCGCAAACTGCATTTTTTCAGAAATAATGACCATTGATCTGCCAACTATGTTAATTCATTATGCTATACTCCAAATGTTTTTAAAGAAACGGTACCCTTATTAGATGCTAGGTAGGAATCCCCTGGCGTAAGCCGTTCTATCTGAGTACTAAGTCTGCTTCTGGGCAGAGTACTGGGGTCAGAATTTACTCTTTCCACTGCATGCTTCAATGCAGTTTCTTCCGAAGGGTCGGCATCATCGAAGAGTCCACCTAATATGAAATACAAGAAGAAACATTTCTGGGTTTCTGATGGTCTTTTATGTACTTAAGTCTGACTAACTGGACAATGATAACTTTTGGGTACTTAGCAAACAACGTAGTCAATTACCAACGCGTATAACGTCTGGAAGACCACCACCACCGAGTTCGTATGACGGCTGAGGAATCATATTTTGAGGTGACACATTGGTTACGAAGTTTAATAGATAATACAAACATATTATTAAATATGGAAGCCTTTTTAGAAACCTATCTTTCCAATTTGATGCACCCATTCTTTTATAACTTTTAACGATGAAGATTCACTTCAACTTCAAGTAATTTTATTTCAAGTAATTTTATTGCTACTGTGCGATTTCTCCATTTTATTTGGATAATAACTAATTTCTAGTTGAACTTATAAATAGCCAGTTATAATTTGAAAATTTTCCATTCTGCATCAATAAAAAATGGACCTGACTCCAACTCCAATGAATCCTGTTAGCAAACTGAAGACTGAACTTCGTGTTATTCTTGTCATTGCATTTGTATTGTAGACATTTGCAAAGAAATGTGTAGTTAAAGTAAGTACTTTCGTCTTAAGGATGTGCTTGCTGTAAATTTACAGTTCGGCGAGAATGTGTGGATTTTATTTTGCATGTGCTAAATTTAGACTTGTCGAGTAAAAAATAAAAGACCCATTTCTATACTCCACATAGCTTAATGAAAGGGGCTACTTCTTACCTCTTTTACTTCTACCAGTTTTGGAGAAAGTTGTATATGAAAGAAAACGGAGCATAGTTAATTTTAATAGATGTTTTTATTTATCACGAATATCAATTTATATGTATGACGAAAAAAATGCTAAAACACAACTAAATAATCAATATGTCAAATATATAATCGGTTTATTCATCTATAAATTGGAGACCACGGTGGGTGGCTGTAATGATTAATTACTAAAAAATATTACCCCTATTTGCTTAAAAACTGACAAGGCACATGAAAGCTATTTGTGACAGATTGTTTCCCCTCTTGAACTCTTCACTGCATATCCCTGACTTGACAATAAGTAACTCCATCAAGACAAAATTCAAACTTTTCTACTTATCAAAGCTGGTTGTATTACATTAGGCCTTACAACCCCTCTCCTCTCTATGCATAATCAAAGACACTGCAGTAGAAATAACTACTAATAGATAATGTTACAGGAGATAATGAGAGAGGATCTTGAATACAAATTCTTTAATTCATTTCACACAAATATGCCCAGCATCTTTCTGCAACTTGGTTATTATGTGCACATGGACTTTGATTTTTCTTGACTTGGGCCGTTGTAGAAGTTTTTCTTAAATCTTCACCTCATAACAGGGTAACAGGGGTGCTAATCGGACGGGTCATTTTTATCAAACGCCAAATATGGAACACTTCCAGCAGTACTGGGATTTTCCGTGGGTGGCTTGCTTTTCTTGACCTAGAATTTAACCAGTAAATCGTTTTTCTTAAATTGCTACTACAGTAAGGATACATGCATGAAAAAATCGCAAAAAAATATATATGTACAGGTTTCTTTTCTCCTTGACATTGAAGGGCAAATTGTAGTTCTTTGGCCAGCTCGGACCAAAAGTTTTCCTAGAATGATGGAAAACTTTATGTAATTTACGTAATATTACTAAATGAGAAAGGTAATTGGCTTTGAAACATCATAAAACTCCACACATCTACCCTAAGTTATTATTACCACAAAAGCAAAAATCAAGTATCATCAATTGTTACAACCGTCCTTTGTCCTGCTCCTGATCGTCTCTATGAGGCAGTAAGTCATGCAAAACGATTAATTAAATCATGCCAAATACCCTTGTTAGTCACACTTCACACTTAGTGCATCAGAAATTATGAAATTATTCATAGCAGTATTTTAATATGGTTTTAGTTTCACAAATGTTAGCAATGTATGAAAATAAATTTAACTTACGCCCTCATTTCTAGCTAACTTTCTAGATTTCCATAAGAATTCAAACATCGCCATTATGCAAGCCATGAAGCAACCACCTAGTAAGACCACAAAAACACCACCAACATTTCCCAAAGTCAATGGAGTAGCACCTCCCGTTGAAGCCACTGCAGGCTAAAAATGTAGAATTTTTTACGACATAACTTAAATATCTCTATTTCTCTAGCATACATCTCAAACTATAAAAATCTCTAGAAATTTAATACTTACAGGACACTGTCCACCCCCTTTCTCCACCCACCATTTGTACTTCAATTCTTCTAACTTTCCTTGCTCAGCGAATTCCAACACTTTTGTATTAAAAGCTTGAATGTATTTTGAATCTGAAAATCCCAATATTATTTCATTTATCCGGTAAATAGGCTGCATAAATCATTTTGGAATGTTTACTTTTCCTCATTCCGATTCCATATCCTTTGGAATCAAGTAGACCTCCTAGTTGCGTCAGTGAGCAATCTCTTTGAGTAATGTATTCAATGCTAACGGACTCCATAAAATAGGCATAAGATCCTGCTGACCTATTGACCCGAGACACTCCATCGGCATTCCCGTCAACAAATGGCGAAGGTTTCATATTAAGCATATTACTCCAAATCTCCTTGTACAAGGGAAAACTTGAGTCCTGGCAAACAATGAAGAAATCAGACGTGAAAAATTTAATTAACAGAAGTATACTACTAAAAGCAATTAATTAAGCTAGAGGCGTAGCAATAATATGACGCATACTATTTTTAAAACGCATTTTACATGTGGTCTGATTTTTTAAACTTCTATTGTTTCAGCAATTTCATTTGGCACCTAGTTAAATACTGTGTACCTTCGTTTAATGTGTAGTTGATATACTTTTCATTCTATTAAGTATATTAGTTATCTCAATCCCATTTAACCTTAGTAATCAAGCTACACATTTTTTTCTGTTACATGAAATCAAATTGACATCCTAAGAATAATAGACAGTATTCAGTAACCAAGACTTATGTCTGTCTGCCTCTTTTATGAGAAATTAACATTTTAAATCCCTATTCTAGATAACTACCTATGTTTCTGCAGAAGCAGTTAAAAGTTTACGAGTCTATAATGAAATTAAACATTGGCAAAAGCCCACGTTTCGTTCCGGAACCATTAATTATTTGTCATCTCAAAGGTCCGTATCTATCTTCATCTTGACAGGTGAAGGGAGGCAACTTCCTGCCAAGTAGCATTTTTCCCTAAGTTTAAATCGGCGATAATAATTGCCAACTGCCAACCTAATACTATCACAACCAGCGGTCTAAAGATAAGTAGAAACTTAATCCTCACAGGAGGCAGACAGTGAAAAAATGACAACTGCAGGAAGATTTTTATAACTCAACTTGAAGCTCAGTAAAAATGATAAATGCCCGATAACTTAAGGAAAATCCACAATTTTCACCCAAGTTTTAAAACTGCTTATAAGAAAGAACATGCGACTGAATATTAAATTTCATTCAAGGTAGATAAAAACTATAAGACACTTTTACCTAAGTGTCTTATAGTTTTTCATGAATGAATTAAAGTATGCAACATCTTAGAGTATAGAATACTACTGTATACTCTAAGTGCAACATAGGCAACTTATAATTGTTAGTCACAGAGCTAAGCTAAGTTAACTTTGGCTTAAATATTTCATTTATTTATACCCTGAAGAATTTAGCTGTGGTGCCAGATAAGACACAGCCGTATTTAACTTTTGTTTGAGTCGGCAAACTCGCTACGTCTGTAATCCCTTCTTCCAGCCCTTCACTGGTCAAAAACGCAGCCAGATTGGCAGTGTACGAGGAAATCATAATTAAAGTAAAGAACCACCACATTCCTGAAATAAAAGAAGCCAATCTTTACAAATTAATTTAATCATATCTAGCAAAAACCTTCTATTTACTAAACTTTAGAAGTGAACACAACGTATGTGACGAGCACTAACCTGCCACTGTTCTTGTTGACATCGCCCTATAATAATCCATGAAAATACAACAGTTCTTAGTACAGAATCTTTATTAACAACGAGCATGATATGATCGACTTGAAGGTTATCGTAATAAAAAATGTTATTTGGGATTCTGTAACGAAATGTAACGGCTCGAGCTACATATTTAAAGACACTGATTGAGTGAATTAAAGGTTAAGTTAGGTAGGTAGCGGATAATATACACACGTTCAACGTTTCATGATGCAATTTTCATATTATGAGAACAACGAGCAAAAGCTACAGATTTAAGAGTGTGAAACAGAGGGATATGTTTATCATAATTTGGGTAAAAATACTACATTGAATGACTCCAAAATTCATCTTTATAAAAGCAAACAAGCCATAGTTTGGAATTATTTCGATAACCAGAAAAACAATTATATTATTTATGTTTGTGTTCTTACTTTGGAGCAATGTCACTCCCCTGTTGCATGAGGGACCCAATGCTAAAAGATTCGACTATAATTACTGACATGTAAAACCAACTTTAGTTAAATTAAGCGTAATATTCTTCTCGGATAAAATAATTGAAAAATAAATAAAAATTGCTTGAACATAATAAAATAAAAACAGAATCAAAGAAGTATATATTTTTTAAATGACTAATGATTCTGTAGTAATTAATTTGATACAATGTCAATAACTATAATCCAACCTGAACCACAAACTGTTGCTTAAGCCCAAGTCGTTCTCTAGCTCATCAGGATCATCTTTGCAAGGGTGTGGATTTACCCATTGGTATGGTGTAATCCTAAAGAAAGTCACAGATGCAGAGAAAAGGGTACAACTGGTTAAGATGATTAAATTATCATTTCATTCTCTCGCCAAAAACCATTCCTAGCCACCATTATTATTACTGCACCTGTGTTTTGGGGTTTGATCACGGGGTCAATAATATTCAGCATTCATAGTAACTTTTTCACATACTTTTTTCATGTTCAATTATCATTATAACAAAGCCGTCATAAAGCCATTCACCACACCGCAATCACAGATCCAATCAAACAGCATTGAACGTTAAATCCATTAAGCAACGCAACAGATCACAAAATAGGAATGAACAAGAATGCAGGAACTTTTCTGAGGTTGAAATCGAAGGACTTATAATTTTGTCATGGTCAATTGTCGTATGGGGGGAGCGGCTTACTTCGGCAAGATGTCACATCCTTGTCCCATCACCGAACCGGTTGCAAACCAAAGCGAGTTTACTAAGTTAAACTGATTTTCCAGGATCTCTCCGTGACTACTACTGCATGGGGGAGGCTCTTGCCATTCGTTTGGAGTGATTCTAAATGATAATTCAACGATCTAAAGAATTAAAAGCCGAAAATAAAGTAGCAAAATCAATCAAAACTAATCGTACTACTACACATGTAACTTAATTAATCTTTAAAAAAAACTTCTAAATTTTATTGGCTGAAGGATCTGTAAAAAATCATTGAAAAAGGTATACACCGCAATGCTATACTACTGTTGAAAGCAACCCCAGTTAATTTTAATTTTTTCAGAGATCGGTAGAAAAGTATGGATTAGCGTATTAATTTAATATCTAAAACTGAAGCACTTTCAATTGAATTGAACGCAAAAATTCCAGGTTTTTAGTTTTAATTTTAATTGAAGTGTCGTATAATAAAACTTAATTTTAACAATCAACTCATACCGAAGCTTTGGGAAAGAAAGTCTTAAAGACGCGTAAATTAAAAACCATAATGTGCGTCTCTCCTAAATGGATTTTGGTAAATTTCCGAAATAGAATGCAAGTGGTCAAGTGTGTCTAAAAGTTTACGAATGCTTTATCTATCCAGCCCCCCCAATAAAATTATAAAAAGTTGCCTATTTTCATTAGTTATATTTGTCAGTACAACAACTAAACCGATGTTCTATGATGCTACTTTTTTTAGACGATTTCCCAATTCCAATCACGTCAACTTGAACTGTTATCGTTCATGGTTTTATACGAGAATGGCTGAGGCTGTTGTGATAAAAACGGTGGCTCAAAATGATTGATTTATCTGAAGGTGAATTTTATTCCACGAGTGGTTAGATAGTTGATCAAATAACAACCAACCAGCCCACCGAACCAATAAAATGGTAAATGCTTGTGTTACCTCGCCAAAACAAAAAGTACGAGAGACACTCCCAAAAAGGCTGTGGCCATGTAGATCCACACGTCTGGAGAGAAGGGTTCCAAGAAGGAGAACAGACTTGGTGGTTTTTTCGGAGGTTTCTTGTACAATATACTGATTCCAAGGTTCATGAAAGGCACTGGAATGAAAGTTCGAGTTGACAATAAAGTATGTAATTTAAGTCCGTTCAATCCCAATAAAACATAACACAGTAAATAAGTGGTCAGGAAGAGGAAGGACAGACCAAATAAAATGAGCCTTCGTCGGAAAGTTTAAAGAAAATTATATTTCCTCTTTAGGTACTTTTGGGGGAACGGTCAGGAGATTTAATTCAATTTAGTTGGACAACTCACTTGTAAAATCGACAGCTCTCTCCCGATCATAATTTATAGTCAAGTCAGCGATGGCTATATCCGCTTTCTACGAGGGGAGAAATAAACAATACATTACACATCTAACAAAAAAAAACTCCCGTTTATACTATTTTTAACTGCCTGTTTCTTCTATCTGCCAACGATAAATAAGTATCTAGCTAGACCAAAGCCACTTTGTCAACGTCTTTGAGGACAGTTTTGCTTGCAATAACCAAAACCATAGAATGTCCACGACAATTGTGGTGAAAGTACAGATAGCAAGTTCTCTTTTCTCTTCATACACTAACTATTTATAATCGTGTGTAGTTAACCTATTGCGACATATTATATTAGAGCTACAGAGAGGAGTGCATAAGTTGTACTTACACCACTAAGTATTTCTCCAATCATGCCATTCCACTGCCCGGTCTTGTTGTCCGGATTCCCATACTTCATATCACTAACCTTTTTCATTTCATACTTAAATTTAAGAGCCTCCGACAAAGCTTCAATAAGGTCGACAGCATATCCGCTAAAATTTCCAGAGTCTGGAGGATCTTCTATGCAATAAGGATTTCCCTGTAGGTATTATTATTATATATTTTGAAACCCTCACAGACCTGCCAACTGGCATACTCGACTCAAAGTAGCAGAAATATATAAAACACTATAAACTAGTGTTAAAAGAGATACACTAAGAAGGAAAAGTGTGCCTTGAATGAGAACAAGTTTACCAATAAAGTTGTCACGATGAAAGTTTTATCCTTTAAATCTTCCTCTTGCTGTTTCAGCGTTTCCTGAGCCGTTCTAGACCAAGTCAGCTTCTCACCTTGGAGTTTTGAATCCCATACACCAATCTTCACCAGACCCTACGTGAATTCAATGTACAACGGGGAATTATATCAACCGCAGGCTGAACCTTCCTTTCATAATCCCTTTTAGGACACTTTCTATGTAATCTTTTGATTGAAAAGGTATTTAACAGTGGATTAGGTGTGCAAAAGGGTACTACAATGAAGAAGATCGAGGCAGAAAAGGATAATATATGTATGGGTGAAGTTCAAAATGCATCAAGCTCAAGTAAAAGTTCAAAGAACTAGTGGAGATACCTTCTGGGTCAATTCCATTACATCCAGTTGAACATCCGTTCGAAAGCCATTTGAGTCTATTTCAACTATCCCAGTGAGTCCTTCAAAGAGCGTCTGTATACAAAATATATAACGGTAAGGTAAAAGATGCATGCTTAGAGGATCGAAGCTCATCTGACTCAAGTACAGCTAGCATAATAATATCATAAAACTAGGTAAGGCTTTAGTTCTTTTCTGGGGGACAAGTCAAGTTTAACAGGTTCACCGAAATTGGGTAGCAATACTACTGCATGGTGAGCAAGAATATTGTATTATGATTCTGGAAACGTGTTGAGAAATGGATATTTTGTCACTCACTTTCTTCAACGCTTCAAGCACAATGAACCCCTGCTGCCACGTGTTCTGTTTTTTACAATTAAGCGATTTCAACTCGATTCTTTGGGGCTGGCTGGTGTCCAGAGCGTAGAGGGCTTTACCAACTAGTTCTACAGCGTCGTACATCAGTGCCGTCTCCGTCTGACAGGGTCAATTACATGGGATAATTTCATACTACACTTTAACCATCTCTGCTCTCTTTTATCTTATCTTTTACTAGAAAAAATGACTTAGTAAACTTGTGGGTGCAAAAAATCATTGTAAGGATCCCTTCTAGGGTTCTTTGTTCTATGAAGATTAAAAAGATCCTAACTTTCCTGTTCCTTAGTATAGAACGGTCTGCACTTAAGTTTGCACTAATAAAAGTACATGTGGGTGAGTCAGTGGGTCGGTATTGTTTTAGTAGGATAGTTAAAATCCTCTACAAAAAATCATGATGCACGAGACAAGTGAATGTGTGTGGTTTTACGCAAAAATAAAAAACCACAATCTCAGCCAAGTCAAAGTATAGTGCTTACTTATTAGCTTATTTTAGTGTAGGAGTAGCTTTAGTTTTAGTTGATAGTGTGAACAGACCTCATTAAAATGTAAGTAAGGAGAAAGATCATTAATTTCTCTAATGTCTCCAACTCGTTGTAAAAGGCTTTCTTATTTCGTGTAGATTCATACATGCATCATACATCCTAGAGTTAGGTATAGGTCTAGTCTAGGTTTGCCTTCGGCCAGCTCAATCTTATTCAGTTAGTTATTGTATCATCATCATCTTCCTACTTTTTATGTTTATGGTCGCAGTTACTTCATTAACTCTTTAATGGTTAAAACACTTTCTCACATTTGCACTCCATTTCTCTGAGAGTGAATGTTGCTGAGGCTGCAGAACAGAAGTAAACTATTGCTGTTTAGCGGTTCGCTATTTGAGGTTTTCTACATCTTTTACTATTACTTACAACTATAATCTACGCTGACTAAAGTGATGGGATTCTTAAAATAAATCTACCAGTTATAGCAATTGGAACTTTGGATTATCGTAGCTATTATTGTTTCCTGAAACCTTCTTTCGGGCTTTCAAATTTCGGTGAGATATACCTTAGGGTTAAAAAATGGAAGAATAAAATATTAAATTAAATGTACTCTCACCTTCAGCATATTATTGGGCAAGGCTGGAATAGACTCCGTTGTGGGGGTTGTAGTCTGCCTATTCCTATTTCTGTAGGCTAGAGACTCATCAATGAAAAAACTACCTGGGGAAGTTCGATTTGGGAACCCGTACAAAACTAAATTTCTCCATTGTTCAATTACATGCTGGACTTTAGGCTTGGTTGGGTCAATCAGGCGGAAAGATGTTATGTTTATATCCGTGTAGGTAAACTCCTCTGGATTTAATGTGTGAACATCCTGTAATGCATGATAAGACATTATAATTTCCATTATCGTTTATTTTATTGTACATAGTATTAGTTTGTACGAACTTATTCAGCTCTTGTTATTTTATTTTAAAAGTAGTAAGAGGAATAATTACTTACTAAAGATGTAATAAAATATTTCTTATCTCTCATCATTCCCGTATCTTTAGCGTGTTCAAATATCTTTGAAAGTTTTGAGCTATCACAATCTATTATTAGGTTTGATATGTCTGCTTGTAGCCGCAAGCTTTTGAACAACGGTCTGCAAAATTAAGATAAGACTTAAAGACAGTATAGAATTTAGTTCATTTGACAACTAAACCGAAGAAAGTACTATTTGAACTCACCTGTAATCATCATCTGCAGGGAGTTGCTTTACAAAAGCTTGTCTGGTTTCAGGGTCCGATTCCTTAAGAATATCCTGAAGTCTTGCTAAACTTTCGTTGTCTTCATAAATTATTATGTATTTATCCCAGCCCCAGGCCGTAATTAAATCTGCATACGCCTACAGATCCGGATTCAAATGCATATGCTTTTTTTACCCTTGATAAAGTACAGCATATGTATACTAAAATGTGTAGTTTATTTGTACCAATCCAACCGATACGGATTTCGGCAAGAACAAGAAAGTTGAAATGTAAAGATCAAAGGGAACTTTCCTTTACTTTACATACGTAGACATAAAAGGTTCTAGTGGAATTAAATCTCCATAAGAATCCCCATATCCATAA
This sequence comes from Hydroisotoma schaefferi, assembly GCA_034682405.1. Classification (NCBI taxonomy): domain Eukaryota; kingdom Metazoa; phylum Arthropoda; class Collembola; order Entomobryomorpha; family Isotomidae; genus Hydroisotoma; species Hydroisotoma schaefferi. Next base: position 8,404 of record JAQFZX010000030.1, on the reverse strand, counting down.
AGAAAAGTATTTCTGTGACCATTCTTCTTCAAGAGCTCTAAAAATCCCAAGCAAGATTTATTTCTTATGAGTTAAACCCTATCTCTTCTATCTATTTTATACTTAATAAGATACTTCTGCTCCTTTCTACGATGATGCTCCATATTATGATAATTCGTATAAATCCTTCCGTTTCTTTCATCCAAAGATGAGGAATGGCAGGGGGCTCGCATTTTTGCAATAAAAAGGACGGTTAATCAATATTCTTTTTCGGGGATGTTCTTATGCTCTAAGTCCTTGTTGTTTAGTCGGTTCTGCTCTAGCTCAATTGTATGACCTCAGTGAGTTATACTTATATACCAATGTAATCTAAAGAAACTAAAAACGAGAGGAAGACAACCAACCGGTATTGTATTTAGGAATAAATCTGAATCTGAGCAATTCATATTCGTCGTCGTCGTTTCGTGTACAGAGTCCAAGCATGCATTCGTCTAAAGGCTAGCCTTTCTACTGTCTGGGTTATCCATGTGAAAAATCTGACAGACTGTAACTACTGCTGAAGGTCTGTGCGACTGGAACTGTGGTGACCACATCAGATTGGAGTTTAACATGGACATGGAAAAGGGAGTGGACGACAAAAACAAGGAAATCGCCTAGCATTTTATATCTAAAAGAAAATACAATAACTGACATTGTGCATTACTTCTTTGCTTGTGAATTTTTTTATGATCATTACGCTTAAGCACATACAGCCACATTATAACCAGCAGATAATACGTCGTATGGAGGAAGCGTTAGACGAACCATACATGACGCAAGATTTCTTAGACTTTCACTTTATCCATTGGGTTTAGTGAAAAAATGCAGCAAATTTTTAATGACAGTTCCTCCAAGAAAAAGGTCGAGGCCCTTTTTTCTGCGCCGGAAGTTGGATAGTAATGGTTTGCTAAGACCTTTCAGATAGTAATAATAGAAATTTTGAAAGTTATAAAGTGAAAAGCTATGGTGAAACAAGGCCCAGGCAATACAAAGTATCTATTCTTTAATTTAATGAATTTTGATACTTCGAATGTATCGTTTGCATTGTGCTTAGTGAGTTAAACGTGCGGTTTCAAAAACTGTTCTGAAGTAAAATGTTAATATTGTATGTAAGATCACAGAAACGTATAATTATGTATAATATTATGTGTAATCGTTAGCTAAAAAATAACCCAGAACATTAAAGTCGGGCTAAATATTAAATTTGCAAATACTCAAAAAATAAAATACAGTAAGACGGTATTTTATTAAGAAAATATTTTATATTTTGACTCTGACTACTGCTTTTTTTACTACAAAAAGTAATATAAGCAGCATCTTCATATAAAAGTTTGGAAAGAGCTAGAGTTTATTATAATTTAAGTGCAGTTTGCACATCTCTGCCCGTGTTAGTATTGCTACAAGAACAGGGCAAGGGTGAATGGGTCATTTAGAAAAGTAATTCTTTGAAGTGAGACTGGACGTAAGGCTCCCTTTAACAATTTCTGATTAAAAGTTAAACTACATTTAAGCAAAGCTCATACAGGGAGAAGTTTCACTGGAATATTGTTGGTTCATAAAAAAATAATATTTTCAATGGAGTGGTTTGCTCCAAAATAGAAGTTCTCTTATTTTTTTGTTCTCTCGGACAAGTTTTTATTTATCTGGTGCATCTGTGCCGTTGAGCCCTAAACTGTTAAACTCTTCTCAACTTTTTGTTCCCTCAAGACTCACATATTCTGTTGTACACTTCTCATAAATCTCTCCATGCGTTGACTTTTGCATCCTAACATGGGACTTCTCTGCATGGCAAAAGTTTAGTCGTACTTATATGAATTTTTCATTCTATGGGTCGTGGGTTCTGTTCTAGGAAATGTTGAGCATAATGTATAATATCAAAACAAACAGCCATATACGGCGAGTATTATTTTTCTGTATTTTATTTGCTGATATTTTTGCAGTTTTGATTTTGCAAGAAAGTCTTTGGAATAAAAAACTAGCTTGGGGTGAAGCATATACTTTGGGTAACAGGTCTTGTATTTTTAGGATACTATTTTGATAAAGAAATATTCAGTAGTTTATTATGAGTTGGAAAAAATTGTAGATTGTAGCTTATAGAAAGATTATTTTTTTACGCAGAGGGACATAAAGACGAAGAGATTTGAATTTATTTCTTGTCATTATATGAGGGATCACTTCCCTCCCTAGTATCTTGGCTAAGTTCAGTCCATCTTGAAGATCAAGAACTGGAACAATGACAAACGAGTAAACGAGATAGACATGACTTTATGGAATGCTTCCTATCTGGATCCCGGATTTTATTTCTTCGCAAACACAAGGGAACAGCATTACGAGATATTTTACAAAGATAAACTTTTTACTACTAATTCCCCTAACTAAAAAGTAGTATTTAGGGATGAAATCTAAAACGTAGAAGTCAGGCGAGTTATCACAATCAGAAAATATTGAATGCGTAAGAAGCGATCTTGTCCATGAATTTAATCAAACTTGGGCAACATAACGTGAACGACTGACTCAGGCTTCCTCTAGAATATATATAGTTACTTTGAAATAGCATTCTTCGGTTTCGTTTCATGATGGTTTCTAATACGAGTGATAAAACTTTTGAATTTATGATATTTTAGATAATTGGATCTGTGTTTGCTAAAATATAATGCGTAAGTACTAATATTTTTTATTTAAATGTTATTTTAGACTAACTTACTTTTTGTAAATTGTAATTTAAGAAATAAATCTTGCCAAGGACTCTATACTTCAAATGTTTGATTGGCTTTACTTTGGCAATGTCAAACAAAAGTTTCCATCTTATCATTGGTAAACGTACCCTACTAAGTACTGATGGATGAGGATATAAATTAACAATATAGTTTCCCCGACTAGACCGGAAGTCCCAATTGGTTTCAATGTGCGGAACTTCAAGAGCATCACAGACAGATTGGATGTGGCTAGCACTTTGAGGACTTTGAGGACCAATTACAACGGCCACCCCTTCATTTAGCAGCTGGCAAACTGTTTATGATCATAAAAATCCAAATAGTGAAACTAAAATCATAGTTTTACTAAAAGTGAAAGTTAGGGAGTCACATTCATAACATTATTTTCTAGCTTTGTATCTGTCTGTCTCGAAAACAGGAAACGATTAAAAAGCACGGGTTAGTAATCGATCGGGTATAAAGGAATCAAAAGAATGCATGCAGTAACGGTGGGGATTTAATCGGAAGGAGTAAGGAGTATAAGCTCTCACTTAAGAGATTGGCTCATTGTCATGTCCTTCTCAATTGAGACTTTGTTGCAGAAGAGTCAAAAGTTTTATCTTTTTTATAGTGATTGGATGGAAAAGTAAGCTGTGATGATACGATCCATTTGGAGAACGAGAGAATAATTTGTACCATCCATCCTGAACTTTAATAGTCTGATGCTGTATTCATTTTTATGTAGGATGAAATAGCAAAGCTGTAAAGTATATAGTCTGGAAAGTGGAAAGATTCATTAGAATACTTTAAATAAATGCGAATAAATGTTCAATCTTCCAATCATATAAATTTTACAGTGAGATGGGTTGGTTTTTACAACTTTTCAGCTAGGGTGGTTGTCCATAATATAATTTTACAGTGACAGTGCGCAGTGCAGTGATACGGGTAAAAATTCCTATGCTCTTTCTTTTGTATTGCTCGGCTACAAACACTTGGAAGAAGTGCGTGTTTCGTAATTTAATATTGAGATAAATTATAAGATATTTTGCAGCTCACTTAGTTTAACTCCTTGCATAAAACTCCTACATTTTTTAAGTTCTATCAAGATATAGGATAAAATAAAAATCCACGATGAACAGATATTGTAAAGTTGAAAGATCATGATGATATTTTGGCTCTTCGGAGTAACTTAAATGAAGGGAAAATAGCCACTCTACCCAATAATATCAGAGCTTTCTCGTTCACAGTAAGTAACATAACTTGTAACTTCCTTTTCGAAGAAGATGAAAAAAGATAATATGGATAAAGGATCTAATCATTGTCCAAACCTCTTTGACAATGACATCTGAATTTATGCCTTCATTTATCGAAACTATTACACAGTATTTCCATTTAAAACCTTGTGGACACTATTGAATATATTCACAGTATGAAAGTGTTCTACGTATTTTATGATATCTTTAATTTGAGACTCTAAAAACCGTAAAAAATCGCATTGTTCTGTTCTCATTTAAACGTACCATTCATTAATACCGTTTCAATTAAATCAACTCAATCCAAGTACTAAAATCTAGTATAAATGGCATCCTCCACGGCGCCTTATGCACTTTTCTTCCGACCCAGACACCACAAATCCTCCATATAAATATCTGAGTGCTTTTTTCCCAGTATCGTAAATTTATAAGATCAATCGGGCTTAAATTACCAGGAATTTACGAGCCTCTTTGTAACTAACCGAAAGTAGTAGAGAATCTGCCAAAAATTTACCAAAGAAATATAACCTCAACTGGCCGGCGTACTTGCTATAATAATGTCGACGGTTATTCCTGCCTTTCAAATAAATTAATAGCTTGATTCCAAAAGCAGAGGACATACCCAGTTAGAGTTTGTAGACGGAAACGGTCCTGAATAATTCGAAATTCTCTATAACGTTCCGTCTTTTGGAACCAGTCCATCCCATTCACTCATCTTTAACCCATCCATCGAAATTTGACAGCGCTACTTACCCAGTTCTTAATTGACGATGAAACCTAAACTTAACCATATCGTAGTCCAAAGTCCATCAACCAAATAATAGCATAATCAAGACAGAGCTGAAACAAATGTTATGAAACTAAAACTGAACGTACGTAGCTATTGAACCAACCCTACTTAGCTCCAATATATTCCTACTGATGCATCACAATCTTATCTTTAACTTACATTTGATTAGATTCAAGACTATAAACTTGCTTCTGTTGGCTTCACTTTCTCTTCGACGCAGCTCGAAAGTTTATGCTACCAAAATTGCTATATCTTATTCTAAACATCGTTCTTCAGATATACTAATAGAAGTACTCAAACTCTGCACAACTGACAGCTATACATTTAAAACTAGCAAGTGCATAGTACTAACCAACCATTGGCAATTGAAGTAGATGATTTGGTTAGCTAGAGGAGTGTCGAGTCGACTAGTTATCAACTAGCCAAGTCTACAGAACTGTCGATGCTATGCGGCAATTGAAAGGGGTAATTTTTGCCCTCTCGCTCAAGGTTCTAACAACAGGAAGAAAGGGCTCATGTGAGGAAGAGTTTATACAGCAGACAACGGACTACTTAGCGATCATAAAAGAAGTAATAAAATCTTGTGGTTTTGCGTCCCCAACTCGCAAGTCTTTAGAAGACTCATCAACTCCTTCCTAGGAAGTCATCTCGTTGTCATCATAACCATCGTTTTAGCTGAGACTGGACGGGGATCGTAGACACCATTGACGAAATTGGACATAGAGTCTTCTCACACCCATTCATTAAACCGTATACTTTTCTTGTGTTATGAATATGTATGAACTCTCGTTTCAACTTTTGCGACCCTGATCAAAAGGGGGAAATAAGTGGGCAGTTAAAAATATTAGGTTGTCTAATATAGTCCAGGTTAGAATGAAGTCGGTACGAAGTAAGTTCCGTGTTGAATGCGGTGGTTACATTTTAAAACCGTCAATTCTTACTCTCTAGAGAATTGAGGCTTGAATGCTGGAACTTTGAATGGCTAATTAAGGCTCAGAACAATCATATATTGGGGATTCAGTTCCAGTAGTCTAACATTATACTGTGTAAACGAATAGTTATGCACAACTAAATAGTAGGAAGGAGCACTTGTTTCTCTACTTGTACTGTTTAGGTTAACATTATGAGTCTAATTCTGCTGTAGGTACAGTCGCACACGAAGAAAGTAAATTGCAAGTTTCAAGGACACAAATAAGCTTAAGGTCTTTCCTTTTGACCATACCACACTCCCAGTATTTTCGCTGGAGGATTACAGTATCAGCTTCCTGATCAATTATGCATGGCTATCAACATGACTAATTTGTTTGAGGCTATGATCATTTTTCTCCATTTACAATTACATCATGCGTAGTATACGGCAGTATTAACTAGTTCTGCATTAGGGACTGGTAATAACTTATACTTAAGGGACATTAATAATCAGACTTAACCACACAGAAATTATATTGTGCGTGCAATGCATCTACCTAAATACGACTCACTATGAGTTGTATGAAAGTTGATGAGAGCAAAGACTTATTTTTACCTAGAATTTGAAAAATAATTGTAACTTTATCCATAAAACTTAAGCAATATTGCAACTGAAACGTCGAATTGCTTTAACACAATAATAATGAACTAAAACGGAACTATTATCCTATTGTATTCATCCATATGAAATCATCGCATTTTTGGGGTAAAAAAAACAAGCATACGGAATAAGTAACTGTCCACCAAACCCATCTGCTAAGCCTTTCTGCTTAAAAGACATGAAAAAGGCTAGATCCTTCCACCAACCAGGCTTACATCTTCATCCTATCAGTTGATCAAAGCCTTTGAAAAGACTTGTGCAATATGCTTTAGAAACTGTCTTCCGTTTTACTCCATACCGTATCTCGTCTTCCATAAGGTACAAGTCTCAGCTGCTGCCGGTCGTCAAATGAACAGCAAAAACGATTCGCTAGCATGGGTAAATGCGGTTATGGCCGTGGCAAGAGAATTTAATGTACAAGTTCGAGTTGTTGGTGGAATGAAATATGCATAATTGCATAGAAATTGCGATTTAGCATGAATAAAACTCGCTCTCTTTTGAACAATATTTGATTTTAAACACCCCTACATGAACTCTCATGGCTACAGTTCCCCTCTATCAAAAACCACTTCTAGCCTTCCTCTCAAACTTCCTTCCTATCGTAAGTAGTTCTCGATAAAGATCACGCAAAACTATTGACTTTTTCCTGTAGCTCAATAATAGTCATTTTTATAGAACTATCTTGCCTCTTTCAATAACGTAGTAATATGCATCCCTCTTTTAAAATATATAGATTATAACGCCTGAAACGAATGATTTTTTTCAATATACATTAAAGACTCCAATAAATGGTGTAAAAAATTATTACATCTCTTAAAAATTTTACTCTTTCGTTGAGTTTTTTAAAAACGATTCCATTTTCCATCTGTAAGATCTTTCGTCATAAGCAGTCGGCGAGAACGGGAAAACACATTAAACTTTCTTTGTCTCTCACCAAAAACTCTTAAACCGTATAAAAACAAATTCCTAGCCTTATTCTTTCAACCCAAGTCTTTATTGAGAGCTTTTTGCAAATAAAATAAAGCAAGCTAGTCAGTGTAAGTAATGTTCAATGTCTTCCAATGTGCATTCCATCAACTATCTATAAAGAGAAATGCGACGGGGAAAGTGAAGACAATGGAAGCATTTGTATGGCCAAACGAACGAACGACCAGACAGACTCGAAGTCGTTTTAACCAGCTCTAGTCGCCCTAACAAGGAAACAGACTTGGTGACGTTTTCAACTTCCGAAGAAAAAACACTCTTTCCGTTATAAAGTAATAAAGTGAAGAGTTATTTGAATTTTTTATCTAGTTATAAGCTTTGTTGTGTTCATTTCCTCGGTATTGTTTACCCATGATGGCTTAGACTGCAGCTATTTTCAGCTTTTCGCCTAGTAAGCATTTCGAAAGCGATTACACTCCTATTTTTCCTCATCTGCTAGCTTCCTTTTGTGGATGTGGGTGTTAGTAGTTTTAGTATTAACGGATGCCTATATGCTTGTTGATGGTAAGTTTGTAAACAGTAGAATAAATATAACCTCAGTAGCACCGGCAGCGTTTCGCATCTGGGGTCTCTTACAGCTTTCCAGTTAGTTGCTTAATAAGAATGAATACTTTTCTAAAGGTTTCTTCTAGCTAAACAAAAAGAGCCAAGACCACATGTTTCTAATATTTGTACTCTATTCGCAAGTAAAATTATGTGTTTGCTTATTTCTAAAAATTGCTCTTATTTGGGATTTTGCTAAAGTCAACTTCAGCAGGAGAGGTTAGGCTAAATTTGGATAAAATTTATTTTCATTGCTACAGATAAACATATGGGGTTGGTTTGGTGCGTGTGGGTGCTTTCTGGAAAAAGTGCAGTACAACACAACCATAAAGAACTGAAGTGAATGAGTTTCTTGAATCTTAATGAATAATGATAAAAGTATGAAACTGCGGAGCGGAAATAATAAAGTCGGGTAACAGTAGTTTCCGCTGTTTCCCTTCCCACTCCTATAAGTTCTCTCAGAGCTTTTTACATTTGAACTAAGGAAAGGAGCTTCAGCAATAATTATGAAAAGTTGTAGAAATTCTTTTACGTTTTTTGTGAGCCCAGCAGG